>PVHP010035935.1:0-18217 GCA_004024765.1 Zapus hudsonius
TGCTTTATTTTTGAGTAGGGTTTCCTTTATGAACTGTGTTGCACCCAAATTTGGTGCATATATGTTGATGATGGTGACATCTTCCTGTTGGATCCTTCCTTTGATAAGTAAGAAGTGACCATCATTATCCTTTCTAATTGATTTTGGTGCAAAGTCTATTTTGTCAGAGATTAGTGTAGCCACACCTGCTTTCTTTTTATTTCCACATGCCTGATAAACTGTTTTCCATCCATTAACTCTAAGAAGGTTGCTGTCTTTGGAAGTAAAGTGTGTTTCCTGAAGACAGCAGATGGAAGGGTTCATTTTTCTGATCCACCTTGCAAATCTGTGTCTTTTTATAGGGGAGTTAAGTCCATTTATATTCAGTGATATAACTGTGAGGTTTGCTTTGATCCCTGCCATGATGAAGGGATAATGAGGGTTTTGTCTATGCTGTTGTTATTAGTCCACTGACTGTGATTGTCGTGTCTGATCTATGGTATTCTTCTGAGGAAGATTTCTTGTTTCTTCTGTATGGGTTATCTCTTGCAGGAGCTTCTGGAATTGTGGCTTTGTTTTGAAATAGTCGTAGAGCTGTTTTACTTCGTGAAACATTTTCACTTCTCCATCTATCAGGAGGGATAACTTTGCTGGATACCGTAGTCTAGGTTGAAAGCCATACTTCTTTAGGGCCTGACAAGCATTATTCCAAGCCCTTCTGGCTTTCATGGTTTCTAATGAGAAGTCTGAGGTAAGTCTGATGGCTTTTCCCCTGTAAGTTACTATCTGCTTTCCTCTAGCAGCTTGAGTATTTTTTCTTTGCTTTCTATGTTAGGCATCTTAATTACAATGTGTCTTGGAGAATTTCTCTTCATGTCAAGTCTGTTTGGGGTCCTCTGGGCCCCTTGAAAGTTGAGTGGACTTTCTCTTGTTAGATAGGGAAAGTTTTCTTGAATAATTCTGTTGAAGATATTTCCTATGCCCTTAGCCTGGTCTTCTTCTCCCTCTGGGATCCCAATTATTCTAATATTGGTCCTCTTTATTGTATCCCGTAGATCCCTCAAATTGTGCTCACTTGATTTCTTGAATTAATTGAAACCTATGACATCCTTATTAATTCCTTCGGATTTGTCTTCTACTTCTGAAAGTCTGTCCTCCAGATTATCAACCCTGGGACTGAATGATTCAAGTGAGGTTTTTAGTATTTCTTCTTGATTTTTGGTTTCTGTTTTGATTTTATTAATGGCTTCTAATTCTTTGGTGAGATCCAATTTCCAATCTATTTTTGTTTTTACTTGGGTTTCCTGATAATCATTTTTTAGTTTTCTTAAGTCCTCATCAAATTTAATTAATTGATTGTCCAGCTCTTCTCTTAGCTGATTAATCTTTAATTCACTTAATGTATTTCTGAAATCGTTCATATTTCTCTCCATCGCATTCAGTTTTGAGTCTATGCTTGAGTAGGAATACTTCAACTCATTTATGTCTTTTCTCATAATTACCATGTCAGCCCTTAACTGCATCATATCTGCATTGCTGTTGTGGTCAGGAGTCATAATGTTCTCTCTCTGCAATTCTGTATGAGCTTCTTCCACCTCCTTGCCATTTTCGTGTTCCATAATGGGAGTAGCGGCCCTGATTTGGGAAGTTGCATTTTTCCTTTGGCTTCTGCCCATGCCCTGATAGAGAAGTGGGGGTCAGTGGTCCTGAAGCTGATGAGAGGCTGGGCGCCCCAAACTTGGGCCTGTATTGCAGACAGACCCCAAACCTCCATGGAGAGACACTCTTTCCCCTCTCAGAAGGTGGAGGGGACCACCTCTGAGGACTGGCTGCTTCCACAGGGAAGCCTCTCAGTTGGCGCCAAGTACCAGGAATCTGCCACGATGGGATAAAGATAGAGCCTGAGGTGCAGAGGAAGGGCACAGCTGCTGGCTCCCCTGCAGATCCGAGAGCTGCTGGGAACCTGCAGAGGTTCTGAAGCTGAGGAGAGGCTGGGCGGCCCCAATCCTCTCCTCTCAGAAGGTGGGGAAGACCGCCTCTGAGGACCGGCAGCACCCGCGGGGAAGCCTCTCAATTGGTGCCAGGGATCTGAACCCGCACGAGGGGACAGAGGCGTGAGCTCTGGGTGCACTAGGCCCAGCCCGCTCTGTGCTTCCCTGCAGAGCCGAGAGCTACCGGGAATCCGCAGCGGTTCTGAAGCTGAGGAGAGGCTGCGCGGCCCCAAACCTCCCCTTTCAGAAGGTGGGGAAGACCGCCTCTGAGGACCGGCAGCACCCGCAGGGAAGCCTCTCAATTGGCGCCAGGAATCTGAACCCGTGCGAGGGGACAGAGGCGTGAGCCCTGGGTGCACTACGCCCAGCCCGCTCTGTGCTCCCCTGCAGAGCCGAGATCAGCTGTGGAACCCTGCTGTAGACCCCAAGCCGAAGCCGAGGAGAGGCCGTGAGCGGGTGCCCGGGTCTCAGTCCTGCAATGGAACCTCTGCGGAGAGCTTGGAATCTGCCCCGGGGGATAATGGCGGGAGCTAGTGGGGGGGGGAAGGCTCGGCCCTCTGCTCCACAGGGGAGCAGAGAGCTGCTCGTGAACCCCGTCTGCTGCAGCCCAGATGTTCGGGAGGGAGGGAGAGTCCGAACTCGGGTTCGGCCTGTGTCCAAAGCCTGGATACCAGCTGAGGGGATCAAACCTTTCCGGAGAGTCCTGGAGACGTTGTTACTCGGTCACCATCTTGCTCCGCCCCCCCATCGTAACATTTTTACATTGTAAGAAATGCCTTTTTCTGAGAATTACTGACTCCAGAGCACCTCTATATGCTAAGCAAGTATTATACAACTAAACCACATACTTACCAAAATAGCATTTTAAAACTTTTTAAATTTTCTTCAAAAGAATATGAGATTGCGTTATATACACAGGTTGTAAGAATACTTGATGATATACATTTAATTTTCTTTGTACTGACTGAAGCATCAGTCCAGTTTCCTAGCTCTGACAGGTATTTGGGGATGTCAAAGAGAAGAAAGGGATCCTCAGGCCAGCATAAAGTTTCTGTTTCCTAACTATTTCATGGCCACATCCCAGAGGTAGGGAAATGGTGAACACTAAAGGATTGTGCCTCAGAGTGCATAGCCCGAGGGGGCTAACGTTGCCTTTCCAACCTAGTGTGTGTTATGATCAGCAAGGCTTGGAGTATGTTCTTGTATAAAATTTGAAAGTGGCCTTACAAAATATTATCCAGTATAGTTTAGTGCATAAAATACCCAAGAGATTCCTATATACCAGAGAAGTGTAGATATATTCATGAGGATACAAGAAGACAGGAACAGGCAGAAGATTTGGGAATTTCCCAAAGAGAAAACTGCCTGAAACATGATGGAAAAGAAATCAGGAAAATAGGCAGCCTACATATCTGAGGGAATTATTTATGAATCATGCAAAAATAAAACAATAATATCCAAAATATGTAAAGCACAATTACAATTCAATAGTTTTTTAATCTTAGTAAACACTTGAATACATGTCTTAGTAAAGACATATAAATGACCAAAAATATATTTAAAAAGTGCTCAATACTATTAATTGTCAGTGAAATGCAAATTAAATCCACAATGAGATACCTTTTCACACCTCTTAGAACACAATGGCTACCAAAAAGAAAAAAAATATGTTTTCTGCAATATGATTCACCATAAATTATAGTAGTAACTGTG
Source organism: Zapus hudsonius (assembly GCA_004024765.1). Lineage (NCBI taxonomy): Eukaryota > Metazoa > Chordata > Mammalia > Rodentia > Dipodidae > Zapus > Zapus hudsonius. The sequence goes on from PVHP010035935.1 coordinate 3,684, forward strand.
TTATCATGCAATATAAACTATATTGATAAATTGTTATATGCTGTTACAGCTTATTGAGAATTGACTTTGGAAACAGGGTAAGCATCTCCCCTCTTAAACACAACCATGTTTACAGGCTAAGGGTTAAGAACCTGTGGCCTTTGGGAACAGGTAGAGGATAAACCATTTCTCAGTCTATCTGATGCCTCCTGCCCCATATTTCAAGACTTTAACAGAGGTCATTCTGGTTTATTCCATGATATTAAAACGCCTCTGGTCAGAACTGATAATTGACACTGTTCTGACTGAGACTCTTGATGGCACAAGACCTCTGGCTACCTATTTCCTGAGGCTTTTTCAGTCATTGCAGCTGGATACTGTTATGTGATGGTCTGTTACTTATCTGCTTCTTGCCATTAGTTTCGTCCATCTTTTTAAGCAGGGCCATTCCAGTAATTTCTGCTGGATGCAGCCAGGAATTGGCATTCTATTCTTCATCTGCTATTTACCATTTCTTTTTTTTCTTGCTGCATCCCTAGTAAAACTCACTCATTGAAACCCAATAGTACTGCTATCATTGATGCTTTTATCCAGAAGGAACACATGGATACATCAAGAAAAAAAAGACAAACACAGTAAGAAAGTGTGCATGATCTCATTTACATACATCTTTAATCTTTTTAGAAGTGTAACACATGGAAACAAGGAGCAGGATGGTGGTAACCTACAGTGAGGAGGGCTAAGAAGTGGGGGGATAACTCAGAAGATACAAACTGGCAATTATTTATATAAATAAATTAAGTAATTTGCTTACTGAAAATAACCCCTTCACTATGTATGTGTGACAATACATGTTTTTCAATTTTTCTTTTTTTGCTAATAACATGTTGTTGGGTGCAATTTTCCTAAACTCTCAGTGAGGTCATGCTGTCCAGTAATGTTTTTATCAGTTCTTCTGTATCCTTGCTGATATTCTAATCTATTTTATCTATTATTGAGAGAGGAATATTAACTTCTCTAAGTGTAATTGTGAATTTTTACATTTCTTCTTGCTGTTCTTTTAGTTTTTCACACATTTATGCTTAAGCATGCAAGATTTCTTTTCTTTTTGATAAACTTTAATCCATGTCATCAAATGTTCTATTTTATGTCTATTAATGTTTTCTTCTAAAATCAAGGAATATTAACTTCTCTAAGTGTAATTGTGAATTTTTACATTTCTTCTTGGTGTTCTATTAGTTTTTTCACACATTTATGCATAAGCATGCAAGATTTCTTTTCTTCTTGATAAATTTTAACCCATTGTCATCAAGTATTCTACTTTATGTCTATTAATGTTTTCTTCTAAAATCTAAATTGTCTAATGATAACACACCCATTTGACTTTGTGATTTTTACTAATTTCATATATTTCATGTAGTTTTTCAACTCTAGTTATTTAGCTCTTTTTTAAAGGAAATTTCTTCTAGGATATGTAGTGATCTGCCTTTTACATGAATTTTAGTATTTCTGTTTTTAATCATTTTTGTCCTGTTTTATTTAATGTAATTATTGATGTACTAGGTTATAAATCTCTCTAACGTTTTTATATGTCTTGTATGCCTTGCTACCTTTTTATTTCTGCATTATTTTAGGTCAATTATTTTATGGCTTAATGTTATCCTCTTTATTATCTTGGTAAGGATACTTTCAAATTTATGCTCATTTTTAATAGTGTACAATATGTTTCATTTACTTATCTAGTCTATGCTCACGTAACTGTGCATATGCTTAAATAAATATAAATATAAGGATTCTGATAATAAATTACTATTTCCAGTATACTGATGTTTGTGTTATTTTAATTATATCACTTACTTCTAAATATGTTACTCCAAATATCTTATTATTATTTTCTTTAAGGAGTCACTTATCTTTTAAAGTACAGTTAAAAACTTTTCTTTTATATTTTCTATCTAACATATCTTCTTTTACACTGAGGACTATTTATCATTTCTTGGTAATGATTTATATATTTTCTTTTGGAAATTGAAATATGTTTCCACTGGAGGTGTAATCAGGTTACATTTTAGTGATGGTTACCTCAAAATTTAAAGATAGCACTCCATCTTTCTCTCTTGGATTATTCTCTACAAGATGTTGGGTATGGCCACAGCCACATCTGCCTGAAACACCAGTCTGAAGGGGCTGTGGAAAAAGATGAATCTCTGGAGACTGCTAGTCAGCGAGTGTGACCCAAACACAGCAGCTCCAGGTCCAGTGAGAGATTCTGTCTCAAGGAAACAATGCTTTAGAGTGATCAAAGACACATGCCTTCTCCTCTGGCCTCTGCACGTGTGTGCACAAGGTGAATACATCTATATGCACACATGCACACACTATACATTCATGGGACAAACCACACATATTACACTCACATACACCATTTTTGTGTGTTCATAATAAACAGTGGCACTGTTAATTTTTTTGTGCATGTGTGTGGTGTGAGTGCGTGCATATTTATATTGTGTCACATGTGCATTTGGAGGCCAAAGTGTCACACCTTGGTGTCGGTGTCTTGTCACTTACACAATATGCACTTACTGACTGAGCCATCTCCAGAGACCTAGCGATGTCACGCCTCACTCTCTCAGCACACTGATGCTACAAGTACCCTGGGAATGGCCCATATAGCAAATTTTCTATGTTTCTGCTTTCTCCAGAATTAAATCAATGGTGGATGGAAACTTATGTATTATCTTTTATCATAAGTGCATAAAAAGGGAGAAGACATGATTTACTCCTTCATTGATTAAAAAATAATGCAATTTGTGGCCTAGAGAGATGGCTAAGGAGTTAAGGTGTTTGCCTGCAAAGCCTAAAGACCTGGGTTTGATTCCCCAGTACCCACGTAAAGCCAGATGCACAAAGTGGCTCATGCATCTGGAGTTTGTTTTCAGTGTCAGTGGCTGGAGACTCTATTGCATCCATTTTCTCTCTTTCTATGTTTCTCTCTGATTTCAAATAAATTATTAAAATATGGTTTTTCAATGTGACTTTTGTGTTTTAAACTATGGTCTTAGAAGGCCCATTAGAAGGATGACTTAAATCATGAGCACTAACATCAAATACTTTCTCTACAGTAATTACTGTTGGCTGTTTTTAAGAACCATCCCATGCAGTGCTCCTAAAATTCCCATGACCCGAGTCTACAGCTGTACACATTGTACAAAACTAAGGGAACATGTCTATGATCATGGTGAATCACATCACAGACATGATTCAGAGCACCTTCAATTTATACCAGTCTCTAAGCACTAAATTTTCCTCACTCCAATTGAGAGACACATTATCTAAAACTGGGAAGCTGATAGTAGAGTTGCCAAAAATGTTTCTCGTGGTATAAAAATGAAGATATAAATGAATTTGTTTAAGGTAATTGGCATGAGTCAATTCCACCAGATTTTTCTTCCAGTTTGTGCAAGGCAATCATATACATTCATATCCTTGTCTTTATCTCCTTTCCCTAAAACACAGCAAGGTAAGTGAAGAGTTGTATGTAATGACTGCATGTATTTCTCCACAATTACCAAATTGTATATGTTAAAGATTTCAAATGTACTTAAGTAAAATGAATGTTAAAAAGAAGTGGTTGAATTGGAACAGCAATTAACATTTGAGGAGAGAGAGGGGCAAGTAGATTATAATGATGTTTCATGTTCAATGTGAAGTGTATTAATAATGATGAAAAGTCCCAAGTAATTTTCCCAATCTTTTAAAAATCATTAGTTTGATGGTTTAGTGAAATGGCTTCACTCCATTTGTATTTAAATATTAAAAATTCTTGACATTGTTTTATGAAATAATAAATAACATGATAGAGAATTTTTCCTACCTAAAGTGCAGAATTCTTTAGAATCTGTGTGTAACTACAAACATTTCTTGGCCAAGATATGTTTTCTGCTGCCCCCATCCACTTATCATAATCAGCAGCTGCCAGAGGACAGCAAAGGCTGGTGCTGGGAAGACTGGAATCCTAGTCGTCTGCAGTTGAAACCAAACTGTGCTGCAAACACACTATTGATTTTTGGGCTACAAAGAAATCTTGGACAGTTCATTAAACATGACAGCCTACCAAAAACTTCAAAGAAAAATTTCAAGTCATCCCAATGTCATACAGATTATTTTGCTTCTAATTCAAAGGGATGTGTTAAGACTTCATTATGTTTATGCTATCTCAATCAGTTTTATTCTATAGTCATCAGGACAAAATAATTGTCATTTCCCATGAGGTTAGTCTGTTCATCCTCTTCAAACATAGGGAGGTCTGAGAACTCTACAAGAAAATAAATATATGTGTAACTAATTAGGAAGTTCTTGCATAGAATGTATTCGACTGAAGATATTGAAACTTTCAATTTTACTCTCATGCTATCTTACTCAAATTACTAGAATCATTTTTCTTATGTGGGGATCAGTAGACAGGGAGGATATAAACATCTCCAGACACGATATTGTACTATTTTCTTAGGTAATCATAATAGGAAGTAATTCCACTTTAAATGAAGAAAACACAAAATACTTAGTTTCATAAATTGATTTTAAATATTTTAGAAAATTGTATTTTAAAAATATATAATTTTTTATTTGTGTGTGTGTGTGTGTGTGAGAGAGAGAGAGAAAGAGAGAGAGAGAGAGAGAGAGAGAGAGAGAGAGAGAGAGAGAGAGAGAGAGAGAGAGAGAGAGAGAATATGGGCATGCCAGAGCCTCCTACGATGGCCAAAAAAAAAAAAAAAAAACTCCATACACATGCAGCACTTTGTGCGTCTAGCTTTATGTATTGGGGAATCATCCTGGGTCATCAGGCTTTGCAAGCAAGTGCCTATAATCATTGTGCAATCTCTCCAGCCCCAGGTCATGGTTTTTTCATTTGTGTGTATTTATGCTTGTGTGCGTTCATGTGAAGATAGACACATGAGTGCCACAGCACAGGCAGGGAGGTCAGAGGACAACTTTATGGTCTATCCACATTTTACCCCTCACTTTGAAACAGAGTCTATCTTTGTAAATTATTGCTCTCCTTGTGTTTGTTGCACAGCTTTCTAAGAAGCCTACCTGTCTCCATCCCTCATCCTGCTGCTGGCATGCTGGGATTTTTTTTATTTTACTTTATTTATTTATTTATTTTTTATTTTACTTTTTCTAATGCAGGGTCTGCTGGATAAAATTCATGTATTCTGGCCAGGTGTCTGAGACAAGAAATTTATGACTTGATTTTACTAAAAAATGCCAATAAATTTTCAGAGGGGTTATGTCAATATATCTTGAATGTAAGAACTTGTATTCATGGTTATTTTCATACATTGGTTACTGTTTTGTCATTTTTATGTTTTTAAGGTAGCTTCAAGATTTTTATGGTTTTTGCACTTAATTCAGTTACAGAATGATTATTTTTAACTATTGGCTTTGTTCATATTTGCAAAATTCATTATAACTCAATTTATATTTATGCACCTTTTAAAATATTTATTTTCAAGCAGAGAGAGAAGAGAGAGAGAGAACAAGAGAAAGAAGAGAGACAGAAAGAAAAGGTGCTCCAAGGGCTCTAGCCACTGCAAAGGAACTCCAGATGCATAGACCACTCTGTGCATTTGGCTTTACATGGGTTCTGGGGAATCAAACTCAGGTCATTAGGTTTTGCAGGTAAACAAAGCATCTTAACCTGTGAGCCATCTTTCTTGTCCCTATTTATGCATCTTTGACAACTTATATAGAATATCAGTTGACAAACTTTTCCATAGATGTATTGATTCTAAGATTAGAATACAAATGTGTTAATTCTGACGTAGTAGAGAATATTGTCATAAACGTTTCCTCAAATAATGACAAGACCAAATAAGCTACTAGGGCATGTGAAGTTCTGTCTTTTTTGAATTTGTGTGTGTTCACATTCATATGTGTTTTGATGTGCAAATGCTCATTTGAATGTGTGAGAGTTGATGTACAAATGCTGTGGTGTGTGTGTGTATAGGTCAGGGAACGGCTTTCAGGTTGACCCCCTCCTGCCCACCTCACTTGAGGCCAGATTTATAACTAGATTCTCCTTTGTTCTTTGCTGCACTCACTATGACACTCCTGTCTCCGCCTCCCATCTCACTGTCCACTTCAGCATCAGCAGGCTGACTTTATACAAGCCCTCAAAGGCTTCTAGGGTTGTTGTTTTGTTGTTGTTGTTCTTTGTTCCTTTGTTTCACATGGTGTCCAGGGATTGAACTCTAATCCTAATTTTTAAGTAGTGAGTGCTATATCCACTAATTCATCTCCCCAGTCCTATGAATAAGTATTTTTAAGAGCAAAGCAGAAGAGCTGACAAGTCCCTATTTGTTAAAAACAAAAGAGACAGGCATTTTATATTTCCTTCTCTACATACAATATGTTCTGTAAACATACCATATTCATGATTTCTGCCAGCATTAATATTTCAGGATATTGTTGTTTAAAAATAAACAAGCTTGTTCTTCACAGAGCTCTTTTCTCAGTGATGTACAAATATATATGAATTAGGACACACTTGCAAGATGACTGAAGTATTTTATTAGTGCTTATGCTTTTTACATTAAATAAAACAAATTAGAAAATGATTAAATGCCTTATAAACAAAAGACAAAGAAAGAGAAAAATAAAATGCAGGAAGCCTCAGAAACTTTTTAAAAATATTTTATTTATTCATTTTCAAGCAGAAAGAGAGAGCGAGAGCGAGAGCGAGAGCGAGAGAGAGAGAGAGAGAGAGAGAGAGAGAGAGAGAGCACCAGGGCCACCACCTTGTGGGTCTGGCCTATGTGGGTCCTGGAGAATTGAACCCAGGGCCTTAGGCACTGGAGGCAAGTGCCTTAACCACTGAGCAATCTCTCCAGCCCAGCAACTTTTTAATCTGTTTGAGCATCATGGATGAATGCAATGATTTCGTTGTAAACTTGCTCACGTGCATCTAAACCTATTACAAAGTCAAGGTGATTAAAGTAAGAAATCTTCTTATGGTAAATGAGATTGGAGATTTGGGGCTCCAAATTTTTAACATCTATTGGATCCGCCATGATATCTCGTCCACCACTCCACATTGCAGTTGGAACCTTCATGTCCTCCACCTTATATAATGGAGGAGTGGGCTAAAGGAGAACAAGGAAGAGAACACTTATGTTAACCGCATATCAGCCTGTGAATGCTAAAATGATCATTCTTTTCTGTGATTTGATAATGGTAATTGCCTGCTTAATATCATATATTTTATATAATTCAATGATTTTTCAGATAAGAATAAGTCTATTGTCATGCTGTAACTCGTATGATTCGAGTGATTTTTTCTGAAAGTAGAACATCATTGGATCTTTGGTTTATTTAACTTTAAATGAAAATGTCAAGAATTATCTGGTAAAACTTATAAGGTCATTGCGAAATTGATATGACAATGTACATGGAAAGTTGCATTATATATACTATTGAGGAACAATATCAGGTACAAAGGTGGTTCAGGAGTGAAGCATGAACCTGGGAGGGCCCAAGACTGCAATAGTTTGATTCCCAGAACCCATGTAAAAAGCTGGGTATGGCCATGTATGTCCATAACCCTAGTCAAGATTAAAGAATCACTGGGACTTGCTGGCCATAAACAGCAGCGCTGAGGTGAGGGAAAGATCCATGTAAAGGTAAGGAAGGCGCTAGCAGTCCTGCTGTGTCATTAGCATGCACACACATGCATAGTGTGAACACATGTGCTCATATACTACACATCTCTGCTCTCTTTGTACCTTGGTCGTAAAGTTCATTATATGTTTTCTTCATTGTTATGTGTTTATAAATCCCAGTAAAAACAGATTATGAAACATCTTCCATGAAACGATGGTGACAGAAATGTCACTTAGTACAGCAGACATCTTGGGGCATTACATCATTCTAAGTGCAGTGTGGGGTGGCTGAGTTCAAGTCCAACTTGACTGAGGTGGGATCCCATGAAAGCTCATTCTCGGTTAAGGATGCAGAAAGAGAGGAACTTTTGCTAAACCAGAAGATGCTGCTGTGGGAGCCTGATTTCACTTCTTCAGTGGTTTGCATGCTTCAGAGACCTTTTCCATTGCTGCCTGTCTCTTGAATGAGGAAGCGGCCTCCATGGTCTCCTAAGAGCTTTTTTTCTGGTCATTTTGTCAGTGATTGTTTCTCTCTTCCAAAGACTGCTTGTCTGTTCAGAGTCTTTTTCTGGGTGTATCATCAACATCTACATCTTCTGAAGGGTCCTTAGTCCTCATTGTACGGTTTCTTTTTTCCCCATACATGTTACCAGAATCTTCTTCAGGCTGGGCAGAGGTCACCAGGGCAAAGAGCTTGCTTTCTGCTTTTCAATGAACATACTCCACTGGGGTCTGAACAGTTCTTGAATCTCCTCACCTGAGGCATCTGGGTGCTCAGCAACAGCCTCATCCCTGCGCTTCTGACAAAGCACAGAAAACTGGGGTGCTCTGTCTCCCCTCTTGCTCCGTGGAGCAGAAGTGGTCTTCTTCCTCCCAGGAGGAGATCTGTGTCCTCCTTTGGGATAAGCCTCTGCCATCTTTTGAGGAGTACTCTTTTCTGTGCCAGGGCCAGGCTCACTCTCTTGATTCTCAGCAGAACTGGACCATTTGGCTCTTTGCCTTGTTTTCATGGGAACACCCTCTTTTTTCATGGACCTGGAGTCTCAACTGCCTCTTCACTGGCCCTGAAGAGTCTGTCATTTCTCCCAAAGGCTCCATAGCAACGCCAGCCTCCTTAGCCACTTGAGGTTGAGATGCAGCTGGTCTCCCACACAGAGGAAGGTGAACTTGGTTTTTTGCTCTTCTGCTGACAGGCTTGCAGCTTCCTCTGCTTGGATAATGCCCATTTCCCACTGGGTTCTCAATATCTCTAAAATAGGTTCCAACAGCTTATTTTTCTCAGTTTTCCTGGGTACCTGCTTGGCATTTTCTTGGCATAGTTTTTCAAATTGACCTTCTCTTCAAAAACAACATGGCTCTTTTGAAATATCCAAGCTCTTTCTGGGGCATCACCGAAGAACAGTGCATGATCCTGGCATGCACTCTTTTTCTCACCTTTAAATTTGGTATGGTTGTAAAGGAGTGGATCAGCAGAACCCATGCAGGACCACCATGGGAAACCTGATACTCTGAACCACACAAAATCACCCACGTTGTGTTTCAATGAGTGGTCTCTGTACTTGTCAGTGTTTGCACAGGACTCTGGAATCGTTTTATGTGCAGGACTTGAGGCCTCAGACACTAGAGCTGTTCAAGTAAGGAGTTGTATTGTGTGCTCCTGTCTGTCCCTCCAAGCCTTATTTTCCAATTTTTGCCCATGTTTTTATGACTGAGACACATCAACAGCACTGTCACCATAAATGGGAGATTCAAAGAGAGGCTTCCCTCCCATTCATGTACATTTTGGTGATATTCAGCTTAATTTCCAGAGAGCCATTTTCAATAGGGTTAGTACCAAGTGGTGTCCCAATTCTTTTTATTTCCTGGGACTCAAAACACAATTTAGTATCATGAGCACCAACTTTTCCATTAAACACAGGGGAATTAAGATCTTTCAGCTTCTCAGCTGGATTAAAGGGAGTGCATCACAGCTTTTAAGCTTCTTCATGCCCTGGCCCCTCCTGCAGGCTGTTAGACAGTTGAGATTTAATAAGGAACACAGAACATTCATGATTCACTTCTGAGTCTTTCTGGTCTGCTAAGGACTTTTGGTGCCTGCCTCATCTTTATGCAGTTTACAACTTTCTGAAAAGAAAGAGGACTTTTTCTGATGCTAAATCCCATCCAGCCTAGATGCTTTGGTTCTTAGAACACTCTTATTGCTGGCAGGAAGCACTCAACCAAAAATCAGCTTGCGAGAGGAAAGTTGCTTATTTTGCCTAACAGACTAGAGGGGAAACTCCACAATGGCAGGGAAAACCTGGCATGAGCAAAGGCTGGACACCACATCTTGGCCAACATCAGGTGGAGAACAGCAGCAGGAGGGTGTGCCCTACATCTATATTCTTTATACATGCACAGAGATACATGCAAAAAAAATATGCTTTCCATGGTTTATCGGTTCCACTGTCCTAAGAAATAAAAGAAAACTTCATAATATTTGAAAAATACACATTTCCTTAATTCTTTCATATACATTCCTTTTCCAAAGGATCAACTCATATCATTTTGTAAAAGGAAACTTACCTGATTGTAGTGTTGAGTGTTTAGAGATGGGCTCCCCCATTCATAAGCTTGAAATACACCTGTACGGATAGCCTTCAATAGAGATGATATAGACTATTACTTATCAAACCACACTTAATAGAACTAGAGAAGATGAAACTTGATTGCTTCCTTTTTCTATATGACCTATTGGGTCAGATTCATTCTGCCCATATGTATGTCCACAGTTTCTACATTATACCTCAAGGTGTAATCATGAATGTTCTGTATTCCTCAACAAAGCTCAACTTTCCCATTTTAATCAATCCTTTAAGCTTACCAAAGTTGGTATAATTTGATATAAACCTATATCAGACTTAAGTTTTTAATAGAAAACATCACTTTGAGGAACAAGTGTAGAATAATTCTTACTTTGTCATACTTATTGTTTTCCCAGAAGATAGGATGTCTTCTTGGCATCACAGAAGTTCCTTATTATTATTCAAAAATGAATGTGATATATTGACCACAATTGTAAACAGATAATTTCTGAGCCTGATTAAGCAGTGAGGATTTCAGAAGAAGGAAAGTGAGGGAAGCACAGAGGAATTTACCTGAGCATAATGGAGGGCAGTTTGGACTGAGGTTCCTGAGGTGGACTGTCCTGCGTAGACATCAAGGCGACTCTAGGTGAATAGAAAACATAGGAGAACCGTGTTATTTCTATGAGTCAATTTTACCTTCTGGTTACATAGAAAGACTGGATTTTGACTGTAAGTTTTTGTGTTTTCAATGACAGTATTTGGTATATATATATCTTGTTTGGAAAGAATTTTTAAAGTGAGTGACCAGTGATCTGTAATACCAAATTCATTAAAAGGAAGAAGGTAGCATAACAAGATTTACACTTATTCATATAGGATATTCAAATGTACATTGATACTTGATATATATGATTTCACTCATTGTTTCATGTGTCACTTTCAAAATGATTTGCAAATATATCCCAATAATTTAAATTATTCATATTACATAATTTAAGATTTTACTATTATTTGGGTAAACTGTGCTGAGTTTAATGTTCAGTCAATGATACAGCGTAATCAACCCAACATCAAGAAAATTTCATTAACTTTAAAAAAATACACATACCTCATTTAAATTTTTGGGGTCATATCCATATAGCAATGTAAGTAAATTGGTACAAATTTTTCTAAGTATCTTATCCTGGCATATATTCTGAATAACTGTAGAAGCAGGTGAAGTGGAAGCTATATCTTTTTCACCAAACAGGACCTGAAAATGGCATTTTAAAGAGTAGCATTTCAATGAAGAATGCATTTTTTTTCTATAAGAAGAAAATCAAACTGACTTGTGCATTCATGACCTCAGAGTGATCATCCAAAACACCGCTGAGGAAGGCCCTCCGTGAAATGCGGCTGGGAGGGAGATAACATGAGAGTAGACCCTGATGGGAACATGGCTGACTTTAGAGACAGTCCTATGTACAATAGTGACATACAAAAAAAATACCTTGGAATAACACTGACCAGGGATGTGAAAGGCCTATATGTGGAAACACTTAAGAAGGAAACTGAGGAGAATGTGAGAAGATGGAAAGACTTTCCATGCTACTTGTTAGGTAGAATAAATATTATGAAAAGGACAGTTCAACCAAAAGCAATATACAGATTCAATGCAATACTAATAAAAACCCCAGTGTCATTCTTTGCAGAGATAGCAAAACCAATCCCTAAATTCTTATGGAATGCCAGAAAAACTCAGATATCCAAAAATATCCTCAGCAAAAGAAACACCTCTGGTGGTACCACCATACCTGATCTAAAGCCATAGTAATAAAAAGAGCAAAGTACTGGCATAAAAACAGACAGATAGACCAATGGAACAGAATTGAAGACCCAAGCATCAGTTCAAGTAATGACAGCTTTGATCTTTGACAAAGTTCCTAACAATGTTTACTGGAGAAAACAGAAAGTCTTTAACAAATGGTACTGGACAAACTGGATAACCACATGGTTAAAAATTGAAACAACCCACTCCAGTCACCATGCTCAAAAGTCCACTCCAAATGGATTAAAAACCTTAATATATCACCTGAAACTGTTAAATATCTGGAAGAAAACTAGAGGGAACTCTCCACAATATAGTTGTGGAAAAAAAAAAAAAAACTTCCTGAACTTTAGCTGAGTAGCCCAGGAGATTCAACAATTACTCAACCAATGGGATCTCATCAATTGAAAAAGTTTCTGTCCAGGCAAACATACCATAAACAGAGCTAACAGACCCATCAGTGGTTGGGAGAAAATCTTCACCGGCTGTATACACCACAGACAGAGCCTAATATCTAGAATCTACAAAGAAATAAAGTAATAAAAAAATAAACAACCCACTTAAAGATGGTGTGGTGAACTGAATAGGGAATTTACAAAGAAAAAATAAAAATGGCCAATACTCACTTGAGAAAATGTTCAACATCCTTAATTACCAGGAAAATGCAAATTAAAACAACTAGAAGATTCCACCTTACTAGAGCTAGAATGGCAATCATTAAAAAAATCCACTAACAATCAATGTTGCTGAAGATTCAGGAAAAGAGGAACCCTCATTCACTACTGATGGTAGTACAAACTTGTACAACCATTATGGAAATAAATATGGAGACTTCTGAAAAAGATGAAAATAGAGCTCCCAAATGACCCAGCTATGCCTCTGTTGGGCATCTATCCTCAAGGCGCCTCTCTCCAATACAGAGACATTTGCTCAACCATATTTATAGCAGCTCAATTCACAACAGCTGAAAATTGTAATCAACCCATATGATCATCACTGAATGAATGGATATCAAAGTTGTGGTATATGTACACAATGAAATTCTGCTCAGCAGTAAAGAAAAATGACATAATCAAATTTACAGGAAATGGATGGACTTAGAACAGATCACACTCAGCAAACTCACACAAGCACAGAGAGACAAAGCCACATATTCTCCTTCATCTTTGGTTCCTAACCAGGAACAGCTTGAGTTGCAAGGAAACCTGACATGCAGCAGGAGAGACAGATAATATGATGTAGGTGATTGGGGAGAGACAATGGAGAGAGAGTGGGGAGGGGGGAGATACACAGAAAGCTAAATTAAAAATAAATAGGTACCATAGAATCCTTACTCCTGGATAGTAGGCTAAAAGATATAACCCTCCTAAAGAATATGGAGGTGTCATTTGGTAAGAAGGATTCTGAAGAGGGGGGAATGAACTCTAACCCTAATTCATTTGCCTTTGGCTTGTAACTCCCAGTACCAGAAATCGGTTACTACCACATCAAGCTGTTGAACGGAGAGACCTACAAGGAACCCAAAACAAGATAGGCTTATGTCAAAGCACTTGATAACCTCCCTGAGGTAAAACGATAAAACCCTGTTGCTGAAAACATCACAGGCTGCTGACTCCAACTTCAAGAGTCTGGACTGGAATGTGGAAGGAAGCCAGTTCCCAGATGGTCAGTACGTATAGCTCTCAACAGCATGGTGCATATCAGCAGTCTCATCAAGGAATATGCCCTCAGTGGGAAGGGCACAGGGAGGAGGAAAAATGCTGGTGCCAACACGTGACTTGTTCTTACAAAGGTTCTACTTAATAAATTAAAAAAAAAAAGAGCCAAGTAAGAAATATTGAGAAGACACATAATTTATACAAAAGGAAAATGAAGCGCAAAAAAGGAGAGAAGAAAGGAGAGGGAAATAAAAGGAAAAGGAAATGTTTTTGACATTGTGTTATAATAAAATTAATTTAGAGAATCAAAAAAAAACGTTTTCTGAGGCCGGATGTGGTGGCACACGCCTTTAATCCAAGCACTGGGGAGGCTGAGGTTGGAGGATTGCCATGAGTTCAAAGTCACCCTGAGACTACAGTGAATTCCAGGTCAGCCTGGGTTAGAGTGACACCCTACCTCGAAAAACCAAAAAAAATTTTTTCAGTAAATAATCTAGAGGCAACATAAATCAAAAACAAAAGTTTAAAATTTGGTGGGTAGTAAGACGGTTTAGTAATAACTAAATAACTATAATAACATTTACACACAATTTAAGAAACGTTAGCCCCTAAAATCATTATGTGTTTAAAATATGTCTTTCATCAGAACAATCACTTTTTTTTAATATATATTTATTGTCCATAATGAGTTACATTATTTAGTGGGCAAACCATGCGTTGTTATCCCGAATTCCCCAATTCCCCCCTCCCCATCCCTGATCAGTTGTATATCCTCCTCTGTGGGCTGTCTGTATTAGTCCTTGTGGCAAGGGATCCTGTATATCTTAGTACTCATCCCGGTCTTCCTGGCCCAAGTGTGTTG
>PVHP010035936.1:0-18220 GCA_004024765.1 Zapus hudsonius
AAATAAATGCTAGAATTTAATTTTCATCATGATGGTTTTCAAAGGCAGAGCATTTAAGGAATAATTAAGTCATGTGGATTCTGTCTTATGGGTGAATTAATGTTCATAGTGGTTCAAATGTGAAATGTTCCATGTAACCTCATGTGTTTGTGATTAAGTCTCATAATCCTCAGCCGGCAATTTGGTGGTAGAGTCTTGCTGGAGGAGGTGAGTCACTTGGGGTGGCCCTTGGGGTATCATAGCCCAAGGTCCTCCTGCCAGCTCAGCTCACTCTTGTTGCTACCCACCAGCTGCTGTGACAAGATGTGATGCCCCGCCTCTGCTGTCACATGCCATGATGACACTTCCCCTTGAGACTGTAAGTTAAAATGAACCCTCTTATTCCATATGCTTCTTTGGGTTGAGTGTTTTGTCCCAGAACTATAACAACGTTATTCTTGAGAATATGAGCTACTTGATAACAGGATATGTTCTCCCTCTCTCTCTTTTTTGGTTTCTCTCTCTCCTCCTGTCTTATGTTGTTTTCCCCTGTGATGCCTTCTGCAATGTTGTGATGAGGCAATAACTCCCTCATCAGATGCCTCCTTTCATCCATGGATTTCCCAGCCTCCATAAATGTGAACTAAATGAACTTCTACTGTTTATAACATTGTAGCTGTGATATTCTCTTACAGTGGTAGAAAATGGGCTAAGATATATAGTGTTTTCATTTTTATTTTCTGTGTAGCTATAATAGATGGGGCCAAGATGCAGCAAACTGTAGCCTGCAGGTAAATCTGGTCGACTGCCTGCTTTTATAAAGTGAAATTCCACTGGAACACAGAGATGGCTGCTTTTATGTATTGCCCTTGGCTGCTTTCTGTAAAGCAGGTTTACCACAAACCACGTGCACTTTTCCAGAATTCACAGTGAGCCAGTACTCCAAGGCCCAGATAGGCTGCCAGGGCAGATGGAGTCTTTTCCTCCTGTGTCTCACTCTGCATCAAAGCGGAGGGACCTTGAAAGCATCCCACCCTAGGCTCTGATGTCCCAGGGGCTACTTGGATAGTCGGGCCAAAGTGATACAGGACTTTCTCCTTTTCAAAGAGGTGAGGAGAACTGAACCTAGGCTTTTTCAGGCAATTCCCCCCTTATCTCAAAATGTCGTATCCCTCAAACATTCTGCAGCGACTCTGATAGCTACGAGTAAGAAATCAGAGCAAAGCGGCATTACCAAGGCTGTTGGGGAGAATCTGACATTTTCATGCTAATGTGACAGAAATGAACAGCAGTGACAAAGATTGGAGATGTTCTTAGACTAAATATTTACTATCTGAAACTTTTGAAAAGTGTCTTCTAATGTTCTGTACCTCTTTGGTGGCAAGAAGACAGCGGATAATATGACCGAAGCCCTCTTTATGGTCCCATCCCATTTTTAATTTCTTCCTTTTTTCCTTCCTTCCTTGTTCCTTCTTCCGTTTGTCTCTTGCTATCTCTCTTCTTTTCATCCTCTCTCTGTGCTCTCTCCCTTCCACCCTCTTTTCTTCATCCCTTCCTTTCTTCAATCCCTCTATCTTTTTTCTTTATCCCTCCTTCTCTCTTTTCTTCCCTCCCTCCCTTTCTGTCTTTCTTTCATGGTGCTGGGTATTAGGGCCTCATTCATATACACTACCATTGAGCTATAAAACCAGCCCTTATGAATTAGTTTCTATAGGATACATCTCCAGAAGTTTTGTTGTTGCTGTTTTGTTTTGTTGTTGAGGCAGCATTTCACTCTGTAACCCAGGCTGTCCTCAAACTTACATATAGTACCTTAGAACTTGAACTTACTGCAATCCTCCTGTCTCAGCTTCCCAAGTGCTGAGATCACATACATGAAACGTGACATGCAGCTCAGATGTGAAGCTACACTGTTACATTTCTCAATCGGTGCATCAGTTTCCCACTTATTTTATTATTGATATGAAATTGTTTTGAGGATCACCTTCATAGGATTCAGCTAGTTCACAATACACACACACCCAAACCCAATCCCTGAATTGTGAATCAGGATCTCATGAGAGTCAATAGGTCAGCAAATTTATGACATATTTTCAAGTTGACGATGATGAAGATGACCAAATACTATGAGTACTTAAGAGATCTATTGTTTTGCCTGAGCAATTTTACATTTGAATGGTCTGATGTTTAAAGATTCAATCTGTTAATCTGCCAGTGGGGTAAGTAAAGACACACCTGCATGTGAAAACACATACAGTTTCAAGTAACACAGCTGTTTCCCAGTGGTCTCCACAGACACGTTTCCCTGTGCTATGACACATTTAAATAAACCCAATGACTTCAGAGAAGTAGCTGTCATCATATCAACATGCCTCAATAAAATTGATGACCAACCACTAAAGTCCAAAGATCTAACTATTGCAAATGGTCCATAGTTTTCTCATCACCATGACCTTTTATGTAATTTTGTTATCATATATTTTCAACAACCTTAATTTAAAAAATCTAGCTATTTTATAGATCTCTTTTCCTAACAATGTTTGGATCCAAAGATTGGACCTAAATTATCACGCTTCACTTGGTTATGGTTTTAGTCATCTCCACGTTTCTTGGATGAACTTCCAAACTTTCACAGTTCATTGGTGCAATGGCTTATTGTAGCTTACAGATCCAAGAGGAAGTTCTATCAGTGGAGAGAGAAGCTGGCTCCCATTTATAAATCTAAGCAGAGAGATATAACCAAGCAGTCAGCACCACAAGCAAGAACAAAACCAACAGCAAAATAGTAGGGAGCTAGGCAGAGCTCAGATCCACCTACAGAGATGCCTCTTCCAGCCAGGGGCTGGAAATCCAAGGTATAAGCATTAATACAATCCCTGAGTCTATTGGGCGACATCCATTCAAACTTCTGCAGTACCACGTGACACCTTGACTTTAGCAGAAATCAAAATACATTCACAGCATTTCTTTTAGCAACACATGTCTATTTGGCCTTATCACCAGTGTGCCTACATAATTTTTCCATGGCAAAAGCATCATTGCTGTGACCAAAGTCCAAACTGAACCTTATTCTTACTGTTATATCACCTGCATAAAAACACCAAATATATTCTTGTCTTAAAGGTAGGAGTTCATCCTTCCAAAGTACAAATGACCACCGGATTAAAATGATGATTTCTGTGGACCTGGGGATACACCCAGGCTTTGATACAAGTTTTATGTCAGCACACTTTAAACCTCAGGTCCCTTGTAACCGAAATGGGAATAATTACTATCACAAAGAATGGATGAAAAGTTTAAATTAAATACTATATATTATTATGCTTGCTTAGCACCAAGCATTGTACATAGTAACTCCCTGGGAAATGATTAGTGTTACTGTTATATTACTACTCCTGCTATAACTAACTAAAAGATTGAGTCTTAGCCAAAAGCTGCTGTTTAAGTAACTGAAAGTTTGTCAGAGGGTGGTGTTGGCAGAAACCAGGACTATGTGGTTTTAAAGGCGATCATGACAAGGCATATTTCAGATTAGCTCTGGCTGGGGGACAAGGGAAGAAGAAATCATATTTTTCATAATAACAGTATGAAGTTAGCGCACATTCCCAGAGTCTTACTTTTATCTTATTTAGTTCAGGACATGGAATTAGCTTTCCAGGGAAGTTTACATTAGCAAAGCTCATTTTTATTTGGACCTGAAAAACATGGAGGGGGAAGACAGGGTGGGAGGAAAGGGCTAAGGATAGGTGCAGGTTGTGATAGGAGACAAAAATTGGCAGATCATCAGGGTAACAGAACCCCAAAAATGAATGGATGTTTTTGTTCCTTGACTAGAATCAGGAGCTGTCACTAATCTTGCAGAAACCTGGATGTTATACTCTTCGGGAAAGATTTCTTGATTAAGCTTGTGTCCTTCCTAGAGGACAGGAGCTCTGATCCTTACCTAAGATTACTGGCAAAGCTGTAGAATCTGGTCATTGTCTGTTGTAACCTATGGACCTCATCTTCCTCACATAACCACTCCCCATAAAAATCAGATCTGAGTGTTGAGGTGTGCTTCTCAAACCTCCTCTTACCTCCCTGGACAGGAACTCCACCTTGCTTCCTTCTCTTAGGTTAAACTCGCCCTCCCCCCACCTTCTCTTCTTCCTCTTAAAGAGTTAATCTATATTAAAATCTCTCTGAACCTTATCCTCTGGTCTGTGGATTTCATTCTTTGAATTCATAGCACAAGTATCTGGTAACACCCCAATTTACCAGTGCCTTGGTGTACAAGGAACCTAAAATTCCTGTATCAGTTGCAGAGGTACAAATGCAGCCCCAGCTGTGTTTGGTGCAGCTTGGTTTGCTGCAAGAATGTTGTAGGTAGTCAACACACTCTCATTCAAAAAGTACAGCGTAGTTGACACAGAAGGAAAAAGGAACTCTCTAGAGCTTTAAAGACATGGATGGCTTCATCTAAGAACTCAGGGATAAAATGAAAATTTCAATTTTCGATGAGTGACTTGTTTGTTCAACCTCACAAAGTCCATTTTTCCTCCTGACTGATCCTATTTTCAGATAGAATCATCACATGTCCAAATACAATTGCTTAAATTGAATATGTGTAACTTACAGATGAGTTTCTACAGTGTTCTTTCAACTCCAGAGACCCAGCTACTGACTTGATCATCATTGCAGGGACTCGGCCACCTCCACCAAATATCCAGGACTCATTTTGTTTTCTCATTAAGAAATAAAATTACTGACCACCTGCGCCACTGGCACATACGTAAGTCTGGGGGAAAGGTGTAAAGACGGGAAGGAGTATGAAAAATAGCTCACAGACACTCAGAAATAATGGGTTCTCTCAGCAACAATACACAAGGGGGAAGGAAAAAAAATGAAAAACTGGCTCCCTCTGGTGCAGTTCATAACCCCTCTCCTATGGACAGATCCAGAATGGGCACCGAGGAAGGACCCCAGTGGGTAAGGGACAGAGAGGAGGGAAACGGGGACACATTCACAAGATTTGTTCATTCAATATATACACTTATTCATAATAAAGATATTTTTAAAAAAGAAATAATGGGTTCTGAGGTTCACTAGCCAGGGTTATTTCTTCTTGTTTCTTTATTATGAGATTATTCATTCTGCATAGGTGTCTATGTCTGAGCCAATTTTTCAAACCACAGTTCGGATCCATTAAGACATAGGTCAGAAGCTATCATCCCTCTTGGGGTGTCATCTCACAGGGAGAGATTTGCAAAGACAGCTTTTGCTCCTATAAGACTCACTGGATTTCTATGTAATTTCCTCTGGGTATCTGTTCACTTCAACTTTTTAGGGCTAGATCTTTTCCTCACTCAGTTTTTAGTTCAGATGAATTTTTTAAGGACTTCTTTCCAAATTGTACTGGCAAAATAAAACCTTGGATTTGTTCTTTTTTTGTTAAAAATTTTATTGATTGATATATGAGAGAGAGAGAGAGAGAGAGAGAGAGAGAGAGAGAGAGAGAGAGAGAGAGAGAGAGAATGTGGGTATACCAGGCAACAAGTGAAATACAGACACATGCACAACTTGGTGAATCTAGCTTTATTTAAGTACTGAGGAATCAAACCCAGGCTATCAGGCATTGCAAACAAAAGCCTTTAACTACTGAACAATTTTCTCTCTCTCTCTCTCTCTCTCTCTCTCTCTCTCTCTCTCTCTCTCTCCTCAAGTATATATGTGTATGGCATGCATGCATATTCATATGTGTGCTGTGAATATGTATATGTGGGTGTGCATTGTGTGGAGGTTGACATTGGGAGTCTTCCTCTCTCTCTTATTTATCGAGACAGGGTCTCTCACAGAATTCAGAGTTTGCCAATGTTCTGAGAGCTTGGATCACAGGCAGGTGCCTCCATACCTGGCATTTACATGGGTGCTGGAGATCTGAAGTCAGGTTCCATGCTTCCCTGTCAGGTCAACGGAGCTGTCTCCTTAGCCCCTTTCCTGTCACTCTTGACCAGTCTTTGTCATTCCTTCCAAGTTTATTTTTTATTCTTTGTTTTTTGAGGTAGGGTCTTTCTCTAGCCCAGGCTGACCTGGAATTCATTATGTAGTCTCATGGTAACCTTGAATTTATGGTTATTCTCCTACCTCTGCCTCCCAGAGTGCTGGGATTAAAGATGTGTGCCACCATGCCAAGCTGATTTTGTTATCTTCTTCATTCTTTTGTCTACCTGTTCATTATTTTTCTCGTGTATCTGCAAAGTCAACTCACTGAGGAGCTTGGAGTCTGGTTTTAATGTCCTCACACAACAAAAGTAGGACAATATGAAATGAAAGGTTTTTATGGACTCAATTTCTCAGCTGAATTTTCATCAGAAACTGACCCCCCAAAACCTGGTAGGATAGAAACACACAAGTCATGGCTGAGCTCTGCAGGCAAATGCCTTAACTTCTAAGCTATTCTCCAGCCCAGCAGCTGTTACTTTGAAGATAAATAAGCCAGGAATGTTGGTACATGCCCACCATCCCATCACTCTAAAAGCTGAGGTAAGAGGATCACAAGTTCAAAGCCTGCCTGGGCAACATAGTGAGACTCCATTTCTAAAAAAAACAAAATTGAAATAAATAATTCATAAAATTGATAAACTTTTTGACAGAATAATCAAGAACAATGAGGGAAGATATAATGTACCAACATTGTCATAAAGTCCTCCACTCACATTGAAATGATAGTAGAGGAATACAGTTATCTATCTATCTATCTATCTATCTATCTATCTATCTATCTATCTATCTATAAAATGAAAAATTCCCAAAGATACATGCTGTGAAATTTAAGAGCATCAGACAATGTTAACAGACCTTGAAATCGTTACAAGGGTGGAAAATTCAAATTACTGCAATCTTGGTTTCTGACAGTGAAAAGATTTCATTCTCTCTGCTGGAGTCCAGAAGTCCAAAGTCAAGGTGTATCCAAGGCCTTTCTTCCTACATAAGTTCTAAGAGAAAGTTCTTTTCTGTTGCCCACAAATTTTGGTGACTTTTGAATCTCCTTGACTCGTAGACACATCCCTTCAGTTTCTATGTTGTTTATCTTTGTATTATATTATTTGCATCTGGAATGTGCTTTTCCAATAATAATGATCTTATTGAAAGAGAATATGTGAAAGCTAGCCTATTTTGGCAGTTTCAGTTAGAAGTTGAGGCCCAAAGAGAACCAGGAGATGCCATCCCTCAATGCCACCTCTGATGGAGACTGATCTACAGCACCCCTTGCTGCCCACGGTGGGCAAAACTACAAACCAATCGGGTCTCCCTCTTGCATATAAAAGCTCTTGTCTTCTTCTCCTCTCCTCTCCTCTCTCTGTCTCTCTCTCTGTCTCTCTCTCTCTGTCTCTCTCTCTCTCTCTCTCTCTCTCTGATACTCCTGGCTTTAACCTGTGCTGCTTGGATACATTTAGGTCTGGCTTCCCCCTCACACAGCCAGGTGAATGGAAAACATAGCACTGCTTCTTCATCTGAATAACTCTGTGTGTGTGTGTGTGTGTGTGTGTGTGTGTGTGTGTGTGTGTGTGTCTGCCTCTCCTCACTTGGGCCACATAAATACACATGCATTTGGCCCCTAAACCTACCAAGCACAGCCAGGTGGTAAGGGAGAACATAATACAGTTTCTTGATCTGGGAAAACGGTTCTGCTCACCTCTGCTTTATAGTTTGGGATAACATCTCACTGATAACTTTTATGATTTTCCTCTGGTCTCCAGATCTACCACATGGTGCTCTCACTAACTCTAGGCCTGCTATGTGTATAATTTCTTTAAACTCGGGGTAACCATGAGTGTAACTCTCCATTACTCATATCTCCTCTGAATTTCTTGATCTCTGCTTTGATATTTTTCCCTTTTATTTTTCCTTGAGCCTTGCCTTTTTTCCTCTTAAAGTCCCTCCATGAGAACACACATGGAAGATGCTATATGCATTCCTTCTAGGTCTCCCTACATATACACCTAAGTTCTACCCTCCATGTGTTTGCAGCTCTACTCCAATCTGCTTGAAAACCTCAATTTCTCTTAAATGAGCTTTATGAACTACCCTATAGGTGCTTGAGGGTCTACCTCAGCCTTTCCTTGAAAGTCTCAGTTTAACTCCCCTCCACATACTTGTGCATCTAGTCCAGTCTTTCCTTAAATATTCAATATTTTAAACTTCAATATTTCTTAAATGAATCTTATAAACTATGCAGTGGTTTCCATACGAGACTGTGTGACTGTGTTTCCTACTTCTTAAGTGTTTATGATTATTTTAGCCTTCCTTCCTAGATCCCAATCACCCTTAAATAACCCCCACAATTTGTGATTTCTCCCTTTAATAAATCCCACAATTTGTGATTTTTCCTTAGATACACTTAATAATTCATAATTTATCCTTCTTGAGTTCATCTTTATCAAATCTTTGTTAAAGATAGAAAAGGATCCAAAATTGTGGTTCATAAACTTGGGAGATCCCTCCTGGACCCCCCAAAATTCTGCATTATTACTGTATCTAGGATTCTGTTTAATCAAATGTACTCCTACCTTGTTCTTTAATTACTTATGAAAAGATCCTATTTTTACATAAAGTCACTTTCTGAGGTTCTGAATATACCAGCCTTGTTTTTTTTTTTGAATATATATATAAAACCATGGTTGGACTCTATTGTTTAAGGGTTGGAACAATGATTGTAAATGTTCCCCTATGAGAAAACATCAGTACTAGTGATTTGTATTTAAGGATAAAATGAATTTTTTTTCAAAGTTCATGCAGAAAATAAAAACAGAGAAGAATACTTTCCAATTCTTTCCATGCAACTAGCAACACCTTAGGGACAGAACAAACTGAAGATATGACAAGAAAGAAAACTACAGACAAATAGTCCTTACAAAACTGCATGCAAGAACTGGAGACATGGCTCAGCGGTTAAGGTACTTGCCTCCAATGCCTAAGACCCCAGGTTCAATTCCCCAGTACCCACATATGCCAGACCCACAAGTTGGTGGCCCTGGTGCTCTCTCTCTCTCTCTCTCTCACTCTCTCTCTCTCTTTCTGTATGTATATCTCTGCTTGAAAATGAATAAATAAAAAACATAAAGAAACTGCATGCAAGTATTCCTAACACAATATTAGCAAATCAAATAACACAGTGTATAAAGTAATTATGTACTCTAACTAAACAGAATTTATTGCAGGATGTGTTGGTTTAAATGTGAATGTTGTCCCCCATAACCACAGGTATTTTTAATTAAGGTTAAGCGTCATAATTAAGTCTTCAGCAGCCTATTGGAGGAGATGTCACTGGGAGTGGATTGTGGGGTCCATCCCTTTGATGTGTTTGGGGCAGATTTTCATTCCAGTCCAAAGGTATGTCAAGAGCAGTTTAAGCTCTAGTAGTTCATGCTTGCTGGTGGTGTTGCTTGTTTGTCTGTTTGTTTGTTTTTTTTTCCTCTCTGCTTGGATCTATAAAAGGAAACTAACTTCTTCTGCTAGTGGTGGAGATTCCCCTGGATCTGTAAGCCTGAAATAAACCCCTTTCTCCCACAAACTGTGTCTGATTGGATGTTTGTCCCAGCGATGTTGAACTGACTTCAACACAGGCATACAAGACTGGTTTAGTGTTTGAAATTAATTAATGTTATAGACTCCACTAACAAAGTGAAGGAGAAAAATTACATTGATTGATAAATGTCTTTAAAAATCTAATATCAATTAATAAACAAACTTCTGAGCAAAGTAGGTACAGGTGAAACCTTCTGACATTTTATAAAGGACATCTAAAATAACCCTTAGAGTGTATTATTAACAATGCATTTATTGGTAAAAAAAATCCATATATTCCCCCTTTAGATTAAGAAAAAAAAATCAAGCATATTCTTTCATCACTCCTATGGTAGTTTGAATGTATGTCCCTCAATAGACTCAGGTGTTTTACTAAATCTTGTCTCCAGCTGCCTGGCAGGATGAGGTGTCACTTGGGGGCAGATTCTGGGGTCCAGGTTTAAGGTGTTACTGGTTGAGGGCAGGGGTATGCAGAGCAGTCTGAGATCTGCCTGGGTCCCTGCTGTTTTTGGTGTTTGCTGGTTGGTGATGGTTTCTTTCTGCTTGGAATTAGGGAAGCAACTTCTTCCACCATTTGATGGAATTTCCCCTGAATCTGTAAGTTTGAAATAAATCCCTTCTTCCCCTAAACTGTGCTTGGTTTGGATGTTTATCCCAGAAATGTGGAGCTGATTACAACAACTCCTATCAAAATGTGAATTTTTAAATAGTGCAGTGTAATGGTTAAGTTCTGTTGTCAATGTGACCTTTAGCAATCCACAGTAATCATGAGTGTTGTGTTGTAGATTTCCTCTAAATTGAAGAGAGAAAGGATGCTCAAGGGATTCAGGAAGTCATGTTAGCTATAAGAAATCCCTTCCTGGGAGGGCAGTGCAGGAAGGAAATTCTAGAGACTCAGGAAGTCAACAAGTCTGGGAAAGGGTTGCATGACCCTGCCCTAAGGCTATACATATGGGGAAGAAATCTCTCTCCTCCTGCCTGGCTACAGGTGTTTTTCTCCCTCTCTGATGGATCTGTGAAGCTTCAAATAAATTCCTTTTTCCTCACATTAAGTGTGTCTGGTTTGGAGGTTCATCCCAGTGGTGTGTGGCTAACTGTGACAGTTTTGGTACAAGGAGTGGGGTGATATTGCTGAGATGAATCTGACCTGTGAATTTTCATCTTCTGGAACTTGTGTGCTAGAGGAATAGACATGGATTTTGGTACTTGCAACTGAAGATGCCTTTCAGAGTGGTAAGCCAAATTTTATGGACTATTCTGGTGAGTCTTTAAAGATGCTAAGTGCAAAGAGAATTGCATTTGGAGGCTTGGTTTATGAACTTTCCAAGGGGATGGGGAGAGACTACATAGAACTTTATTGGAGCCACATTAATGGAATAAGGGCTGGATGCATTCTACTGCCCATTCCCAGAGAGTTTGGCCAAGGTTGAATTTAAACAATGGACTGCTTGGCAATGGTGTGCTTGGCTAATGATATGGAACTGAGAATTTTAAGATTTAAAGTTGGAAAAACTCAAAACAAGTTTAAAATTTACTGACACTGAGGCTGGTTGCAAAAGGCACCATTGTTAAAGAGATATTACCATGATTAAGGATGGCCAACTGCTTTACATTGAAACAATGGAAAAGGTGCCTGAGGTGTTTCCACCAGGAAGGACTGAATGATAGACTGTGAAAACTCTTTTGGACAGAGAAAGAAAGGAACCTGCTCTTCTAGGTTTATTTCATCGCTGAATTAACAACCTGGCTGTGTCCTGCATACCTGGTATTACTTTTGGAAGCATGAAAAATGCAGGGGTGAAGTGAGTCATAAAGTGCACACAGTTCCAGGAGCTGCTGAGATATGGAACAGAACATGAAGTCCTTTATAGGCCAGTGACGCCATTGGAAGTTGAACCATGGTTTGCATGGAGATGCATAGATGTTTTCTATATACCAGGATTGTGCAAGGATGACCATGGAGTGCTCTTATCTGGGTATGGAAGTTTCCCCCAGCTACTCAGCCAAGCTGGAGGGGCAGAATTGGAGAATTCGGAGACTGTCAGTTACTAGTTATGATAGCGGACTTGAATTGCAGGTGTTTGATGCTTGCCTAATGGTTGTTGAGTGTTCAATGGTCAATCTCTCCTTGTTATGCCTTATAATAGCTAGAAATGTTTACTCTGTGCCATTATATGTTAAAAGCATGAAACTTGTTTGTTTCTAAATAACTCACAGTTAAGGTACCTTGTCTTGGGTTGGGTGGAGATTATGCATTTCCGGTTGTACATTGGTAGATATATTATGTCAGGTGGTATTATGATTGTGTTGCTGTCTTCATCTGGAAATTAAATATGATGTAAAAAGATATGGTTTGATGTCAAGTTGACAAGGGGTGGACTTGTGATGGTTAAATTTTGTTGTCAACTTGATCTGTTAGCAATCCACAGTCATCTTGAATGCTGTGTAGCAGATTTCCTCAGAATTGAAGAAAGAAAGAAGGCTGAGGGGATTGAGGAAATCATGTTAGCTAGAAACAGAAGTCCCTTCCTGGGAGGGCAGTGTAGGAAGGAAATTCCAGAGACACAGGGAGTCAACAAGTCTGGGAAAGGGTTGCAGACACTGTCTTAAGGCTGAAAAAGGAAGGTAATCTCTCTTTCCTCCTGCCTGGCTGCTGGTGCTTGTCACTTGTATGTATATCCATCCTGCTTATGTATCCCTTCATTGGCATTAGAACGAAGCTTCCTCAGCTTTCCAGCCTGGACTGAAGACCAGCAGCTCCCCAGGAAGCCTTTAGGCTTTCAGTGCTGGATTGGGACTGCTGAGGCATCCAGCCACGTGGATTGAGTGGCTACCAGTTTCTTGATTCTCAGGTTTACAGACTGCAA
Organism: Zapus hudsonius; assembly: GCA_004024765.1. Classification (NCBI taxonomy): domain Eukaryota; kingdom Metazoa; phylum Chordata; class Mammalia; order Rodentia; family Dipodidae; genus Zapus; species Zapus hudsonius. Next base: position 12,414 of record PVHP010035936.1, read on the forward strand.
TTGTGGGACTGTTTTGAGCTAATCCAATAAATCCCCTTTTTACTACAATTCCTTCTATCAGTTCTGTTCCTCTAGAGAACCCTGACTAATACATGCAGTAAAATAAGGAAAAGAAATAAAATGTATAACTGTTATAAGTAAGTAAATGCAATTTCTCTTCACAGATAGCATGGTTGTCTATGCAAAAAAAAAACCCACCAAAGACAAACAAACAAAAAGAATCTACTCCTGCCATCAGGAAACATAGCAAGGTCAAAGCTATTAGGTTCCTGGACAAAATTTAGTTTCTTTCCTTTGTAATAACATGAAATAATGAGAATTTGAAGTTCATGCAATAACTTCTGGTTACCATAGCATTAAAAAAATGAAACTTTTTCAAGTTAATCTAAAAACAATATACAGTTCTATATTCATCAAAGTATAATGCACTATTAAGAATGATTAAGAAATATACAGAACAAGTAGACTAGAGTGTCTTCTATTAATTTCATGCTCATTTCCCCATCTATTCTTTCCAGGAAGGCACAATATACTGGATTCATAGTAATTGTTAGCATTTCTCATAACGTTCTTCATACGATATGATATTTAGCTTGTGTTTGCCTATATCTAATCGATGTATGAGTAATTTCTTCTTTCCCTTTTTCCTCTATTTCTGGGAAATCAAGCCCAAGCCTCATATATGCAAGTGCTTTACCAGAGAGTTTTATCCCTAACCTGAAATGAATCATTTCTGTTGTTATACACAAGATCATGTGTTTTAGTATTATTTTACAAATCGATAAAAAGATATGCAATTTGATAACACGGTTATCTTATGAAGGAAAGAAATGCCCTCAGTTTAATCCTATTTGATTATACAGATATTCTCACTTACATCTTAATTTCTAACCACATATGATAGCTAGACCCCGTGAGATTAATTTTCCATGAGCAAGGCAATTGATATCAAAGGAGAGGCGAAAAAAAATCAACATGGGCTTCACTTCTGCTTTTGACACATGTATTTTCTAGGGCCTGTGGGCATCAAAGCATTCCCTGAAAATTTCTCTGCACCATTTCATCACTAATGAAGACCTTCAGACCCTGCTTGTTCACACACCCAGCTTTCCCAGTACGATGTGAATAAATGCCAATTGCTTGCTGCCCCTGTTCAGCATGCAAGACGCCTGACAGCATCCAATTTTAATGAATGCCACCCGAGTGCCTGGTCCCAGGACCCCAGCTTTCTCCGTTTCTTGGCGCACAGCCCACAGGAACACTGCTTTGATGATGTGGATACAGCAGGGTCTGTTGAGCAGATGTAATCACAATCGCTCTCCATTTAGCAGTCAATCAATTTAGCTGACACCATGTCCTGTTGGCTAGGTGTTCATCTAGGTCTTCACTGTCAGCAAAATTCTTAATCACATGGATTTTTTTTTTCTAAATGTGTATAGGGGTCATGTTTCTTGTTTTACTATCCCGATCTTTTATAAAGCCCCATTGTTTAATGCAAATCAAAACAAATTTCTTTCTGAGGCTGCATTATTTTTTTCTGGATGGCAAATAACATAAGCTCAATTAAGTTTGATATTTCCTTTTTCTGGGGCTGCCAAACATTGTTGTGATTTATGTGGGACTTCAGTGGGCTGGTGGTATGGAGGGATGGGACTGAGAGAGTTTGGAATTAGACATAAATGTGTCACAGGCTGAGGAGGTGGCTTGGTGCATAAAGAGCTTGCTGACCAAGAGTGAGTACCTGAGTTCGAATCCCCAGAACCCATGTGAAGCTGCTGCTGTAGCAGAGCATCTGTAATCTCAGCATGCCTACAGAGAAGCATGTTAGGAAGCTCAAAAGCCAGATAGTGTCTTCCTGGCAAGAGATGTGCCACCCCAGACCTACCGTGGAGGATCCACATGGAACCCTGCAGGCAGTGATGGGATAAGCAAGAGACCTATAACCACAGCCAATCGATCAACCCAGGATGAACCAGCAAAACAGACACCAAGGATTTTAAACACAACCTCAAGCAGAAGCACAGAGGCCCCTAAGGCCTCAACACCAAAACAGCCTTAATACTCATCCACCATGACTCAGGGAACTGAGTGGAAGAGGGGGCAGAAAGATTGTAAGAGACATGGTGGGGGAGAATTTTAAGAGACATTGCCCACTCAGTAACAACATACAAAGGGGGGGGGTGGAACCGGGTTGACTCCTAGGCTATTCACAACCCCCTACCCCATGGACTGATCCAGATGCCCACGGAGGAGGATATCCAACTAACTAGTGACAGGGAAGAGGGAAATAGGGGAACTGGAGACATAAACACATTATTCCCTTATTAAGTGTATCTAATTATGGATAATAATAATAATAATAATAATAATAATAATAATAAAGCCAGTTAGCTTGCTGAACGCAGTGGTGAATGAGAGAACCCTATCTTAAACACTGTGGAAAATGAGAACTCACACCAGAAATTTGTCCTCTGAGGAGCTCCATGCTTTCATAGTGGCATGTAGGAGTCTGCACTCACACATATGAATACACACACACGCATATACACACATGGGACAGAAACTTATTACAAGAGACTCTTGAAAGTTCCTTTGAATTCAGGATTCCTATGTCAAACACTAGTGGTTTCCTTCCCCCCTTGTATCCTTTCAGATGCCTGTCTGAGGTGACTGTCACTGCTAAGCTAAGAGTAGCTACATAATTTGTGGATTTGTTGTAAGAGAAAACCACAGTGCCCTTTGTTCAACTATGAATTTTATTCTAGGGATGGCATCTATTTAAACCCAGCATAGTACCTATTTAAGTTCGAGGCTATGGGCAGCTGGGTCAATGTGACCATAAAGTGTAGCCTCTATGCTTCATGACAGAATCCTGGCCATGGCTAGCACACTCTCATTGTGCCTGTGAACTCCAAGATGCTGTCCTTGTTGGAAACATGTCCCCTCCAATGACAGAATCCACCAGCCTGTCACCAATCAACCAGCTAAGGGTTCATTTGTACCCAGATGGAAACTATGAGTAGGGAAAATGCTCTTAAAATGCTGGTGTCTACCAGCTTCCTCTCCCTCAGTATTGGCAGCAGAAAGCTGCAGCAGAGAGTAGTGTGCAGGCAGACGCAACGGCAAGTGGCACTCTGATTACACTCCCTGTACATCCTGTGGTATTAGGATCCTTGAGCCTTGGCAGGGGTCCATGTTAGAACTCTCAGCTTAAGGTCTAGTATCCTTGACCTTGAAAACTTGACATCTTCTTTGACACTCTATTGCTTTTTTATCAGCAAAAAACTTGTATTATAGTTTCTCTTTTTTCTTTGTCCCACCTGATCATTCTGGAATTCAGCTGCTTCTACAGTGGCCACCAACAGGACAACTCAAGGTGCTGACCTCTGTCAAGAAAGTTTCTGGGATCCAGGGTTTGAGCTAGCAAGAACTGGGGACCTAGCACTGTCTGGGTCATCTTCATGAAGGTGTGTATTCCCACCTGCCAGTGGGTGGGACCCCAAGAGGCAGATGGATCACCAGGAGAGATCAACAGGTAGTCTGCTATCCCTACCCAAACTACTGGGTCTCCCTCACATCTTTAGCAGTCAGGGGACCATTCCTGAAGCAGAGACATAGGGTTTGAGAATCTAGTCCCTGCCACTCAGAGTTCTGTTCATAAGCCCAGCAGGGTATACTGATACTGGGCATGAGCTCCCAGGATAGCCTCGGAGACTGCCAGGACTTCAGTTATACATGGTTTGCATTGAGAGGCCCTAGGCCAGAAATGCAAGTTGGACCATTATGCCCAGTATCTGAAATACATAGCCTGGCAGCATGTAACATGTGGGCCATGACAGCTGGTACTGGGTCCACAGGCAGCGTGGTGTAGGTCCTGGTACTGCTCTTACTGACTGGAACCCAAGAATAGTGATTTTGGTGTCCAGGTGGGTCCTCAGAATCTTACATTGTCAAGGTGTTCTTTTCCAGGGTTACCAGCTCAGCCAATGCTAATGAAAGTAAGCAGAAAGAAGACACTGGGGAGAAGGCTTTATATAGTTACTTTTCTTGTTGCTCTGACCAGATTCCTGACAAGAAGCAACTTAAGGGAGGAAGAGATTGCTTTGGCTTACAGTTTGAGGGAAGGCATTCCATCATGGTGGGGAAGGGAAGGCAGCATGAACAAGCGGCAGCTGCTCACATTGTATCCACAGTGTGGTGGTTTGAGTATAAGTGGTCCCATAACCTCCTGCATTTTTTTCATTAAGTTTTGTACTTAGTCTCTACCTGGCGGAGCCCTACTGAGGAAGTGTGTCTCTGGGGATAGATCTGGACTCCAGCCCTGGGTGCGCGTTCAGAGGTACCTCATGCTTGCTGGTGCTGGCTCTTGTCTCTCTGCTGTGGATGTGTATTGAAGTGAGCCATCTTCTTGCACCATGATGAAGCTTCCCCAGGAATCTATAGGCCTGAAATACACACTTGCCTCCCATCAGTTGTGTTGGGTCAGGTGTTTATCCCAGCAATGAGAAGGGAACTTCAATCGTCAGGAAGGAGAATGACCAGGAAGTGGGGACCTGACTATAAAATGCCAAGGAAAGATCACCAAGCAACCTAGTTCCTCCAGCAAGGCTTCAGCTCTTAAAGGTTCACCAGATTCACAAGGAGTGCCATTATTTGGGGAACAAGTGTTCAGACACATGAATATGCGGGGGACATTTCACGTTCAAACCACAATAGGCTTCATGCTACACAAGGGAGGCAAAGTGAATCCCAGGAGATTTGATCATAGGCTGCCTGCTTATACAGTCTGAGGAGAAGAGTCTGGACCAATCACAGCTTTACCTTCAGTAAAATCACAGAACTCTGAGTGGCAGGGACTAGATTCTCAAGCTGTCACAGCAGTCTGCCCACTTGGAGAAGTATCCCCTTCTGTGGCCAATCAATGAGCCTCATGTAAGCATGTTTCAAATGCCCTAGCTGGGCATGTGTCTTCAGAAGCTAATGCAATCTACTGTGATCTTTGCATGATTAGCTCACGGAATGTTCCAGATGGCAGGTGCTTCCATCAGAACAGTCCTGCTGGCAGTTAGACTGAGAACCCTTTTACTTAAGGCAATCCAGGCAGCAGGAGAAAGTTTGCTCATTAAGGAGTCAAACTGTTCCATCATTGCATCGTGGTTTGTTTAGAGGAAGGAGTGCTTACAATATAAATATGAAGAACTTATCATCAGCATAGCAATTGTAATGGATTTTTAATAGCACTTAGCACCTGCCCAATGGCCAGAGAGGTGAGTCTTCTTTATCAAACTCAGAGATCTGCCCTTCATTAGGGACTGTCATGGTTTGATACAGGTGTCCCCCACAAACAATTGAATGTGTTCTGATAGATCGATCCTCAGCTGATGGCAGTTTGGGTTTTACAACCTCGATGAAGCTGTGTTGTTGGGGGCGGGTTTATGGGGTTATAAACCAGCTCCCCTTGCCAGAGTTTGGCACACCTTCCTGCCGTTGTTTGCAGTGCTGTGGCAGAGGTGATGTCCAGCCCTCTGCTCATGCCATCATTTTCCCTGCCAGGATGGAGTCTCCCCTCGAGTCCGTAAGCCAAATAAACCCATTCCTCCACAAGCCGCTTTTGTTTGGGTTCTTTCTGCGCAGCAACTAGAATGATGACCCCAACAGTTTTGGTACCAGGATGTGGGGTCATCTGTTGCTGCTAGAACCCTGATCTTGTGGCTTCGGTCTTCTGGAAGTGATCTACAGGAGGAATGTGGAAGGACTTGAAATCTCGGCCTAAGAGATGCCTCACAGTGCTGTGAGTACAGCTTGAT
>PVHP010035937.1:0-18169 GCA_004024765.1 Zapus hudsonius
TTTTCAGTATGTTTCTGGCTGGATATATTGGTTTTAGGCCTGAGGCAAAATGGACATTATGGTGGAAAAGCCTGACTGAAGAAAGCTGCTCAACTCTGGGCTGTGAATAAGGAGCAAGAGAAAGACAGAGGGGGGTGGGAACTGAGGAAGAGAGAAAGAAAGAGAGAGAGGGAGGGAAGGCTGAAGAAGAGGAGGAGGAAGAGAGGAGAGGAGAGAAATGACAGGAGGGGACAAAACAAGCATACCTCATTTCTCTGATCATGTCTCATCCTCTGGTTTCCTTCACCTTCCACTAAAACAGTAACTTTATGAATTTATTAATAGATTTATCCATTAACTAATTCAGTGTTCTAATGATTCAATCACTTCCCAAAGTCCCATCAACTAATAACCAAGCCTTTCACAGATGTGTCTTTGGGGACATTTCTGATTCAAATTGTAACAGTTAGTATTGGAAAGTGACAACTCTTTCATTTCCTTCCTTATTTTGTAACATTCATGTATTTCCAAGTTAGTACACTGCACTCAACTACTAGACATTCACAGATCTCTATGCTTGAAATATGAGGGAGTCTATTACTTGACTTTGGGGACATAATCAGCCCTTGACCAGCCATCTGCAACAATCGTTTTCCTTTTCTAAAGTGTTAAGGTTAACAAATGTATTTCTCTCTATTTTTTAATAAGATTCCAACAAAGAAAAGAAAGTGAGAGTGTGGAGTTGGTGAGGGCTCAGAGAAAAGACCACTGTTCTCAGGGTCCCAGCTGTGAAATTTACTACGGTCTTTATCTTGTTCCATTTAATCTTTCTCTGGAGAGCTTTTACTACATAGGAAATTGAGCACCTTACATGTTCTCCTGACCTGGCATGCCTATGTTTGCTATTAAATACAGGGTGGTTTTCTCCCCCATGCCTCTCTCTCATGATCTTCAACTTTAAGGCTTTGTCTGTGCTCAACATTCTCCAATGGTGTTTTTCACCTGATGGCCTTCCCTCATCAAGCCTCTTCCCAGTGCTCTGACGACCCTGGTCCACACAGTCTTGTCTTAATAGCGGCTTTAGGTATTCAGCTATAAAATGTTGCTCTTGTCTGACTTTCCTCTAAAGCATGACACAAGTTTTAAGCATAACTGGCAAACTCCTAGTTTGCATGATGATTTGATGAATGCCTTTGTTCCCTCGGGGATGTCATCTCCAAACAAACAGGGTCTGGGTCTCATTAATTCTCTTATGAATCCTAAAAGCCAAACATAAATCTGACCCAGCAGGGCTGCTATAAAAATTAAACTCATGGCTGAAGATGACTGAAGATGCGTATCATTAGAGCACCATCAATTCAGAGAGAAATTTCTATGTGAAGTTAAGTACTAAGCTGGAATGGTGCTGAGGTAATGGTGCACAGTAGTAGCATGCTTTCTAAGTATGCTTACAACCTTGGCTTTCATATGCAGCACAGTAGCAAATAAACAAATAAACTAGCCATTAAACTTCCTGTAGTTTAAATGAAAAACTAATATGTAGACCTAGGAAACTATGAGGTTCATATACTTTATGAATTCATGTATCATGAATAAACATTATGACTTTATTGTATCATCTGATATGCTAGTTGACTGTCCAGGCATGCATTATGTTGCATGAGAACATCAGAGCCCCAGAATCAAAATGTCTTAGATGAATACAGGTGGATGACTCAGAGGATACCAGGGAAATAAATCCAATAAGTTTTTGCTCATGTAATAATAGATCATGAGATATGCCAGTTATATTATCTTCAAGTAAGAGAATTAGGAAAGAAAGTGGTTTGAATTCAGCTTGAAGCTGAGGAACCAGAGTCATGGGTGCTTATGTCAGTTCTGGTCAGAAGGCTGATAACCAGGGGTTCTGGTGTCTTCTCTCTGCTCCAGAGAAGAATGAGTAAATTTGCTCTTCCATCTCGGTTCTATCTGGGCTCTCAGTGAATTGAATGGTGCTCACCCACACTGGACACATTGGACCCTTTTTTTGGACTGCCAACTCAAATGCTTGTCTCCTCAGGAAGTACCCTCACAACAGACATTGCATTATATCAGCTATCTGGACATCCCTGAGCCTGTAACAGCTTAGATATTAAGCCAAACATCAGAAAACGCTTACAGATCTAGAGCAATTGATTCTGTTGCTCTACTGTGGAATTGTATCTCAAAATTGGGACTGGAGAGATGGCTCAGCACTTGAAGCACTTGCTTGTAAGTTATACCACACTAAGTTCCATTCCCCAGTGCCCACATAAGGTCAGATGCACAAAGTGGCACATGCATGTGGAGTTTATTTGCAGAGGCCAGAGGCCCTGGCATAGTTGTTCTAATTTTCTCTCTCTCTCTCTCTCTCTCTCTCTCTCTCTCTCTCTCTCTCTCTCTCTCTCAGTTGTTCTAATTTTCTCTCTCTCTCTCTCTTTTTCCTCCCCCTCTCTGCCTCTCTCTGCTTGTAAATAAATAAAAGCTTTAGAAAATGTTGTTACATCAGAAATCTCTCATCTTGGAGAGTTCCTTCTTAGAACAGTAGAACATCTCCGTCCTGAAAAACTGTATCAAGTCATATGTGCTGTCCAGGCATATGCAGTTCTGGCCAGAGAGCCATGGCAATGTTACAGATTGGGCAACAATGGAATCTCATTCTTAAAAAGAGTAACATCTAGAGGAAATTTAAAAAGTTGAGAGTTTTCTTTTAGTTTCTCTTTTTGATAGTAATTTCCTTTACCCATAGCCTTTCCTTACTTAAGTTCTATTTTTGATTTTAACTTTTTGACAATTTCATACATGTACGTGATATATTTTGATCATTTCCACCTGAAGTCCCCTCTCTTGTCTCACTTCCACTGAACGTCTTTCTTTTACCAACTAGTCCCCCTTCTGCTTTCATGATTTTTTTTTGTTTCTGTTTTTGTTCAGGTGCTCCAGTGAGTTTAATTAGGGTTGTTTACTTAAGCATGAGTTGAGGGGTTATTTCCTGAAGTGTGGGTGTGATGCTTAATCTCTGGTTGTTGACAGGATTTAGAATTATCATGGAAACAAATCTCCTGTCATGTTTGTTAGAGGTTTTTTAACTAGTGTAAATCCTCCCACCTGAAGTAATGTAACTGTTGGTGGCACCATTTCATGGGATGGCTTCCTCAACAGTGTACAGTAAGAAAGCCTGCTGAGCCTTCAGCAGTCATCACTCTGGACATCCTCCTGCTGCTGTGATGATCTGATGCTGATTTCCTGCTCCCGACATGCTTTTTCCACCAAAGCAGTAAGCAGAAAATAAACCCTTCCCTTGTTTCAGCTGCTTCTGGCCATGTACTTTGTCCCAGAGGCAAGAAATCATCTGATACAGTGGGCATGAATTTACTCCTCAAATTCAATCAGAAAGTTTAAATTTACCTACCTCCATAGTAGTCATGGGACTCTTTTTTTTTTTCTTTTTTTCCACATTTTTTTAAATTGTCCATAATGAGTTACATTATTTAATGGGCAAACAATGAGTTGTTATCCCCAGTTCCCCAATGCCTCTCTTCCCCATCCCCAATCAGCTGGATATCCTCCTCCGTGGGCAGTCTGGATCAGTCCTTGTGGCAGCGGACCATGGATAGCCTAGGAGTCATCCTGATTCCAAGGGCCCTAGTATGTTGTTACTGAGGAGGGCCATGTCTCTGGATATTCTCCCCCACGAAGGCTCTCACAATCTTTCCGTCCCCTCTTCCACTCAGTTCCCTGAGTCGTGGTGGGTGAGTATTAAGGCTGTTTTATTGTTGAGATCTTAGGGGTCTCTGTACTTCTGCTTTAGGTTGTGTCAATAATCATTGGTGTCTGTCTCACTGGCTTATCCTGTGTTGACTGATTGGCTGTGACTATTGGTCACTTGTTCATCCCATCATTCTCTGCGGGGTTCCATATGGATCCTCCATGGTATGTCTGGGGTGGCTCATCTCTTGTCGGGATGTCAGCTATTGGCCTGCAGTTCGTTGGTAGGGTTGGATGAGCCACAGCTCTCTCGCTGCCTTCTGAAAAATACAAACAGAATCTCCATCGGAGAGTGAGATCAGTATAGGTTAACTGAGATACACATTTCTGAATTGACTAGATTCTAGTTTTAGTAGCCTCTCCTTCAATAGCTCTCATAGTGCATCTCTCATTGGGGGCTCAAGAGTCTGGCTCCCAGTGCATCTCACCCTAAGTCCCCATTTCCAGTTAAGGGCTCCCCTTCACTGAGTGGAATACATGGGACTCTTGTACCAGAGGGCACTTCTTGTTTTGCAGGTCAGTAGTGTAGCAGAGTGTGTTCATTTGAATAGGTTTCATAGATCATTCAAAGTTAGCCAAATATAGCTATGTTCTAGGGAAGAAGAGTCTAAGTAAGCATCTTTTTTAAACTATCTTTATTATGAATAAGTATATACATTGTATGAGCAAATCTTGTGAATTCGTCCACGTTTCCCTCCTCTCTGCTCCCTACCCACTGGGGTCCTTCCTCAGTGCTCATACTGGATCTGTCCATAGGTTAGGGGGATATGAACTGCACCAGAGGTAGATGGTTTTTCTTTCTCTCTCTCTTTTTTTTCTTCTTCCTTTGTGTATTGTTGCTGAGGGGAACAATGTCTCTGGATATTCTCTCCCACCATGAATCTTACAATCTTTCCACCCCCTCTTCCACTCAGTTCCCTGAGTCATAGTGAGTTTTGAGTCTGCTTTGTTGTTGAGATCTTACGTGTCTCTGGATCTTTGCCCTGGGCTGTGTTGGGTATTGTTGGTGTCTGTCTCCATTGACCTTTCATGGGTTATCAGACTTGCTGTGGTGATTGGTCTCCTGTTTGTCTCATCACTTTCTCATAGGTTTCATTTGGGCCCTGTGTGAAGGCTAAGGGTGGTTTGTCTCCTGACAGGATGTCAGCCTTCATCCAATGACTTTTTGGTGGAATTGAGTTGTCCCCAGCTCTCTCAATGCCTTCTGAAAAATAGAGAATCTCCCTCAGAGAGTGAGATCAATACAGGTTAAATGAGATAACGTTGCTATTTTGGCTATCTCCTAATGGGTGTAGCCTCTCTGTAGCTCTCTGGTAATGGGAATTTCCCCTAGGAGCCTGAGTTCTTGGTCCCCATAGGATTTTGCCATGGATCTCAGTTCCAGTTAAGGGTTCCTTTTCACTGAGCAGATCTCTTAGCCAATCAGTAAGCTGTTGATTACCCTCCTACATTTAGTGCCACTATTGCACAGATGATCACTTCTTGACTTGCTCATCTCTTCCTTATAGAAGTGTGTGGTCTCTGCTTTCTCCAAATATCATTGACCAATTTCCCCTGGCAGCTCATGCAACACCTTCCAGTGCTACATATGCTACCATCTGGGAGCTGGTTACCATTCTGGATCTAGCAGAATCTTTTGGTGTTGTTTGATGACACTCTGTGATTTCTACAGTAATAGGGTCTTTCCTTAATCCTGGGACAGGTTTTCAAGAGCATAAATCAACATCTTAATGTAAGTTGGGCTTCACAAAATAAGAATATATCTCAAGCCCTGCAACCATTGACTTTTTAACTTTATTATTTGCAATCAGATAGTGACAAAGGGAAGGGAAACAGAGAGAGAGAAAGAAAGAAAAGAAAGAAAGAAAGAAAGAAAGAAAGAAAGAAAGAAAGAAAGAAAGAAAGAAAGAAAGAGAAAATAAGCAGGCCAGGGCTTCCATGTTCTACCAAAATACTTGAGATGTATGCACCACTTTCTGCATCTGGCTTTATGTGGGTTCTGGGAAATCAAATCTGGGTAGTTAGGCTTTGCAGGTAAGCAAGCACCTTAACCACTGAGCAATCTCTAGAACCCCTGAAACCATTGATTTTTATCCCCTCTCCTCCATGAAATTAAGGAGATAAATGTGCCATCTACATATTCTAGGTGAAATAACTTTCATTTCAATTAAATAAATGCACCATTGTGAACTGAGTTATAATTTTAAGTAATTTTTTAGTTAAATCACTTTGAATAATTATATTCAATCTAAGCTCAGTGGGAAATATAATATTATATTCTTCCTGTTTTATTCCTAAGAAAAAATTATGTGTAGTTCTGCATGCAAATAACTTAGTTACAGAAGCAATGTTGAGACAAGCCTCCACTTTACTGTTTATCCATGATTGAAGGTATACCTTGAGACAATTTCATTTCAATGAGTAGCTCATGGATGCAATTATTTTCTGTATATAATGAGAATTACAAAGTCCAAAAGATTTTTTTAACTATACCATTGAATAATGAAGAATTTTAACCTGATTTGGCTAAAGAAGGAACAAGGGAATGAACCTAGTAATGATGGGCACATCTTTTAATGCTGACATCAACTTAGGGCCATTTTTTGTTAATGTGTGTATGAAAATATCCTTTAATGCCTTAAATAATATAACATTAATGAATTGATAAGTATCCATCATTTGTGTTCATGTATGCCATCTTAGTATGAATCATAGGTATGGGAATAAGGGCTCCTCATCCAGCTCATGGACTCACAGATCACAGTCTGTTAACTCTGACATTCATGAACATGTGTAAATTATGACTTCTAGTACAGACTGGCCTTGTTATTTTAATGCCTATAGATTCCTATTCTTCTCCATGGACAATTCCTTTAGCCGTAAATACTGGACAATATTCTTATATTTTTCTTTCATCTTCCAATTATCTCCTTTTGAGTTTTAGTGTGTGTGTGTGTGTGTGTGTGTGTGTGTGTGTGTGTGTGTGTGTGTGTGACAGAGCCTGTGCCTGTACAAATAGATTCCCATCCAATTTTACATGGGTGACTAGAAAATTTAGCCCAGCACAGCAGGCTATGCAAGTATATGCCTTTAAGTACTGAGCCATCTCCCTATCTCCAATTCTGTCTCTTTTAAAAATAGTTACCTATTTAATGTTTGCTATGGTTTGAATATGTTTGTCCCCTCTGAATCTCAGGTGGAGATTTAATTACCAATTTGAGACATTAAGAGATGGATTTGAATGGAACCCTTACTAAGTGATTGAGGCTCCTCTCTCTGGAGCAGATTAATCCATTCATGAGAATACTGGATTGATGTGTAAACGCTGATCTTTTATATAAGCAAGTTTAGGTAGGCCCTCCCTGTTGCTGCCTGCTTCTCACTCTTTCATGTCCCGAGCTGTCTTGAGACTTTGCCAGAAAGAAGGCTGCCAGCAACTGTGGCTCTTTGATCATGAACAAAAACTATTCATTAACATACCCTCCCCTTTATAAACAAATCGTCTAGTCTACTGCATTATGTTACTAGTGACAGAAACAGAGAAGACAATGTATAGCAGAGTCGATGAGGACAATTAAGAGGGGAAGTAACACCAAACACCTATTTACAGGGTATTTCAGTGAATTTCTGGACACAGTTCCTGAGATCTAACAGATTCTCCATGTATGTTCAGTGAAAGAGTAAACTCAGGTAAACATGTCTTGGCCATCGTCTTTTACCATTGTGAAGGGATGCTTTCACCTAATGGTTACTGATACTAGACCGGGGAGGAGATAGGTTGCAACTGCCCTCTTTTTGCTTTCTTGTATTTCTGAGCACATCAATAGTTTTTATATAACAATAGATCATGATTAAAGGGATGAAAATTTATAAGCATAATATCAGAAGAAGCAAAGCATTTTTAGAGAATTAGTTCTGTGTGAGGCACTATCTATCCTGGATCAACTTAGAAAAGCTCACCTCACACTGATGTTTTCTCTATGTGCTGTTTTCCTTTGTTCTCCCGTCTTGACTTGGAGGGGCTTTGCCTTGAAAGCGTGCACTTGACGCCTCAGGTACACTTCATTGGAAGAGTCAGAATATAATGTTTTGGTAACATTTAAGCAAAAGAATGATAGGAAAAGGAATGAACCCTCAACTACATGACATTTTCCCATTAGCTGTCGCTTGTCTTATATTGTATATGTTAGAAAAAAGTGCATTTATATTCATATGAAAGCAAACAACTAGGCCTGGTATATGGCTCAGCAGTTAAAAGTGCTTGCTTGCAAAGCCTATGGACTCTGAGTCAAGACTGATTCAGTACCCGTGTAAAGCCAGATGCACATAGTGGCACAGGCATCTGGAGATCGTTTACAGTGGAAAGAGGCCTAGGTGTGCCCATACCCCCACCCTCTTTTCTGTCTCCTCACAAATAAATAAATAAAAATATTTTAAAACATTTAAAAGGAAAAGCAAATCTGTCAATGCTGCAGTTAGTTGTCATTGCTGGGATAAACACCTGACTACAAGCAGCTTATGTGAGGAAAGGGTTTATTTTAGGCTTATAGCATCCAGGGGAAGTCCCATCATAGTGGAAAAAGCTAGCTCACTTCCATTGATTCACAGGAGAGAGACACCACTAAATAGCCAGCAAACACAGACAACCAGAGCTCAAACCGATTGTTACCTACTTTAGGGTGGGACTTAAGATCTGCTCCCAGTGACACCCCCTCAAGTGGCTGCTGGAGACTCAAGTTGGAAGTTTAATCAAAAATATCTCCAGCTATGGGTGACATACATTCACATTCAAACCATCACAGCCACTAACCCCCGTGACACAAACATGCATTTCTCCGTGCTTAATTCATAATGCCACCACTCTGAGTTATTGAATGTTTCATAAGTGTGACACTTTCCATCATGCCCTCTATGGATACTAAACATAATCCACTCAAAATGTCTCCAACGTTATTTATTTTATAGGTGGCAGTTGAGGAGGTGAATTGTTAGTTCAGCTAGTAAATTAAAGACTTGGAATTCAACTGAAGTCAAGTCCATTTGATGTCATGTCCCCAGCCTTAATTGGTGTGGCTTGAGCTCAGAAAGTCTGTCATTGGAAGGGCAAGACTTTTTGACTTCCATTTTCCCTTATAAATCCTCCCCAGAAGGAAAATTTTCAGGTAGTATGGAGATATGACAAAGTTCAATGTTTTAAACAGTGAAGTCACCAAATTTAGTGTAAAGCTCCTGTGATTCCAGTTAGGTGATCCACAATTCTAGATCCAATTCCAGCAGTTTGTGCTTTTGTCTAAAGTTTTTAGGAATATTTATTTGTCTGAGACCAAGAGAGACAGACAAAGAGGCAGAGATAATGGGTGTACCAAGACCTCCTGCCCCTGTGAACCAACTCTAGACACATGTGCCACTTTGTGCATCTGACTTTACTTGGGAAATCTGGATTAGAACCTGGGCCATCATTGTTTACAAGTAAATACCTTTATCAATGGGCCATCCCTCCAGCCTTCTAAGAGTTTTTGAAGTTGGAATGAATCTGTGAAAGTTACTGAAATCTTTACATCTTAAGCCAGTGGCATAAAAGTACAAGTTCTGCTCGTCTTCTTCGTGTGTTTGGCTGTGTTGACAGTAAACCTAAAACTGTACCTTACTTTCTGCATTTCAGATTTTAAGTTTCAGTTCATTTGCCAGTAGAAAAGGGCTAGAATGGGAAGGAAATAAATTATATGTTCTGGAAAATAAGCGGTGATGTCACAAGAGATCAAAAGGCCACTTAATTCAGAACATTCCATAACTTCAGTTCCTTTTAACAAACATTGATCACAGAGTATTCTATTGTACAAATATAAAAATAAAATCAATCAACCTTATCATTATTAGCACCACACTCTAACCAAATGAGCTACAGTATGTGCACCAAGGAAGGACCCCAGTGGGTAGGGGACAGAGAGGAGGGAAACAGGGACACATTCACAAGATTTGCTCATACAATGTATATACTTATTTATAATAAAGATATATAAAAAGAAAACATAACCATAGATTCTTGAACTGTCAGTGATCTAATGTAATATTTTCATCTAATTCTGGGAAGGTGAGATATTTTTCCCAAAATCTGAGGGAACTAATACTCAGAGACTGTAAATTATTCATTCTCTCTTCCATCAAGTGTTCATTGAATAGCTTCTACATGTAAGTTTCTAGATTATGTCTTGATGGAAAATAAAAGAGTAGACTCTGTTGCCACCTGGTCTGGAATGGCTCTAATGGCAAACTCACTGTATTGTCCACTAGAGATAGGGGATCTCACAGGGTACCCAAGGCCATCCTGTGCATGGGGAAGTGAGACAGACTGACCTGCTTAAAACCATGTCTGGTAATTGACAGACTGACACCACACCTCAAACCACAGGGAGTTCGTCTCTGACAACTAACATAAATATCACATATTTCCAGTCAAGATGCACTGCTGTGCAAAGGGACCTTGCTTTTTCGCATCCAGAACACGGCATGGTTTACTGTATTTAATTCCAAGCAAAATTATGTTTCCTTCATGTTTATAAAAATCACCCAAATTCAAGCTTTTATGAATATCTTGTCCTCAGACCAGCCACATTCCACAGGATTGCTGCCTCCCTTGTCTGTGTGTCAGTCAGACCAGATGTGTGTGCCAGTCTGTTCTGGAGGTGTGGTCTGGAAGAAAACACGCCATGCCTTGTTCTCCTCAGCTCTCACTCTGGTCTGAGATGCAGATTCTAAAAAGACAGTTTGCAGAGGAGTGGACATTAACCTACAAAACCAATGGCCTGAAGAAATGAAGTTGGCTGTGAACATAGGAATCAACTTTGGAAGTTTTCTGGGACAAGGCGGGGAGGGCCAGGGGAATGTATTTGAGGCTGTGTGGTGCAGTGTGGACACTGAAACCCCATTGGGAAAAGACAGCAGAGGAGCAGGTGTGGGCAGATGAGGGAGGATTTTAGAAGTTCCAAATGTTGAAAATCTTAGTCTTATTTCCAAAGATAAGCAAAAGAATGTTTATTTTTAAGATGGTAATGGTTATCAGGTTAGAGTGTGAGAGTTTTTACTGCTATGTGAGAATGGTTATCAAAATCCATTGTGAGCCAGTGATGATGATTCACAGGCTTATTTAGGTAAGAAATGAACTCTGGGATAGGCAACAAAGGAGGCAGATGTGGAGAGATGTAGACCCTTGATGGACATGTTTTATTGCTAAAGTAAGCAACTGTAGGCCATAAGTTATATTCAGGGTGCTGAATTATATTCTACTGCTATAAGGCTGAGGGAGGTGTCTTATTTTCTCCTGGATCAGTTCTGCTTCTCAGCTCAGGAGCTTCATGGGGGTTGATGAAGAGGCAGGTTGTCTAATGTTTCTTGTCACTGCTTTCGAAGCAGGGCTGCAGGGCGGTGTCAGGAGTAATGCCTTGGTTGGTCCCTTCACGACTTCATCACATTGCTTATCACTTGTGTCCCCTTCCAATATTGTTTTGACCCAAAATCTCTTCACATTGCTTCAACTAGTCCTCAGCACACATTCCATAAAGACCACTCATTTTGCCTTCTCTTACCCCAGACACAGGGTGATTCATTTAGACAATAGTATTGTCTGGTCTCACATCATCATTGATTTATTTTTGTTCAATTGGGCCTTGTCTTGTACTATATATGTTCATATTTTAGAGATTTTGTTTTGTTCTTGACATATAATTATCTTTCATTAATTAAAAAGTATATAAAATATACGGGCTGGAGAGATGGCTTAGCGGTTAAGGCACTTGCCTCTACTGGCTAAGGCCCCTGGTTCAATTCCCCAATACCCACATATGCCAGACCCACAAGGTGGTGGCCCTGGTGCCCCCCCCTCTCTCTCTGTATCTCTCTGCTTGAAAATGAATAAATAAAATATTATAAAAAAAAGTGCTGATGAAAGGGTAAAAGTGTCTTTAATATGAAGCAGTGAGACCCTGTGCTGGAATATGGCTTCTTCCACATGGTGGAAGTCTTTAGGCTCAGTGTCCTGCTAAATGTATGGGAGATCTTACTGGACTGTTGTGAGGAGACTGTCTCAACAAATAAGAAAATCTCAGCTAGTACCTTGTGCATTTCCTGGCTTTGAGAATGACTATCATGAATGGTTTATCCACAGCTTGACTGAAGAAGGCAGGAGAGGTTTTCACAAGAACTGTTGGCAATGTTGTTACTTGAATCCCTTTCCGAGGCTTCATCACCGCAACCATTCTATGGGAGAGAGGTTTATTTTCTCCATCCTAATATGTCTTGTTCTCTTTAGCCATATAGTATATCCTGGTGTGTATAGCATTTATTTGGGGAAAGAATGTGTGTGAGGCATACTATATTAAAGTAAGTAGTACTGGGTTTTCCATCAATCCCTCTAGGCTCTATTTTATTACTAGCTTGCTGGGATCTTTCCAGATCATCATGGGAACAATGAAGAATGTGAAAAATAAGAGAATTCAGATATTTGGGGGAATAAGTCTTAAGGCAAATAATTCATGTGTTTCTTTTATTGGAAGATATATTTTTCTTGGCAGTAACTGTATTATTTTTGAGGGGCTTTTTCTGTAGAAATGTTGATAACTTTACAATAGGAATTTATTTCATCTCATTAATTTTGATAATTTGTGCTTTGATAGAACAAAAAAAATGGTGGTTGAGGCTCTTTTTGTAAACATTTTGAAACCAAATCTAATAATCATGAAATGTAAAAAGTATGAATGAATGAATTGAAATCGTTCTTCACCATCTCAATATTTTAATTGAAAACAAAATCAACAATAAAATTTGTTGATTACACAGTGTAATAACAACCAAAATGCTAGTGATTGCAAATTAATGTAGCACTAGCTTCATTCAATTAATGTGGTCAGGAAAGCCGGTTGAAGGGACAACTTAGGAAGAAAGCACTCATTTCTAGAGCAGAGACTAGAGAAAGTCTAAGATTTCTCTGCAAACACAAATTAACACTTGTGTTCTATGCAGAGGTTGAATTTTAGATGTTTTTCTCAAGTGAAGAAAAGAAACTTCTGTAAGAAATTTCTACCACAAAATAGTAAAAACACTAGATGACACATTAAGGTATCTTTCCAACTCTACTGCTGAGTTTTCAAAAATACCAAGGGACTCCACAGAGGCTGTCCGTGGAAAGGAAATCGAATCTCAGCATGTCCGGCAGCTTCTATGTTCCTATGATTAAATAAAATAATCATAAAAGAAAATAAACTTACAGAAGGATATCTTGGCTTATGGTTTTAGAGCTTACAGTCTGTGTTCACTTGGTTTTTTTCTGGGCTGTGGTGAGGACAACATGATGGAAAGGAATCTGCTCACCTTGTGGTGACCAGGATGCAGAGCTCCAGTGATAACAAGAGTCTGAGAGTTAGGAAGATAGTGAGGAGAGGAGTGAAGGGAAAGACAGGGCAGGGAAGAAAAGGCCACAATGACCTGTTTTCTCCAACTAAGCACCACTACCTAACAATAATGCACAGGATTATGAACATGTCACTAGATTTATTTTAGGACTTCTCCCAAGAGCTCTAGACATTGCATACAAGAGCACAACTTCAAAGCACGAGTCTTTGGGGGACACTTCAGATGAAAATCATAACCCCCAGAGCATAGAGCTGCGTTTGCCTCACTGTATATTTTGGCTATGCCTTGTAAGTGGCTCATTCCTGTCTTGGCTGCTGAACTAAGATAGACATTGGTCTAAGGTCAAAGTTCAGGGACACGCCTCAGTCACTACTTTCCTGGAATAAGATAATCTGCTTCTTTCAACTCTTCTGCACCAGGCCATTGGCAAAAGGATATCCACTTACAATATAGGTTTCTTTGCTATTTTATAAAAGAAGATAAAAGGATTTTGAACAAGTGGAGAATTGTAGTTGTGACGGTCTATATTTACTGTTAACTTGATAGGACCAAGGAAATAAGCCTCTGGGCATGTTTCTGAGGAATTATCTAGACTAGGCTGATTGCAGGGAGAAGATCCACCTTAACTGAGTGAATCATTCCGTGGGCTGGGGTCTTGGACTGCATAAAATTAAGGAGAGAGACAGGGCTGAGCATAAGCATTCTTCACTCTCTGCTCTGCTTCAAGCTCCTGACTTCATTCTTGCTAATGAAGGAGAACGGGAGAAAGCTAGCTTCTTTTAGGTAGTTTCAGTTAGAAACTGAGGCCCAGAGAGAACCAGGAGATGCCAGCCCACATGCCCCCTTGCCCAGGCAGGAGAATGGAAATCAGGTCTGATGGAGACTGGTCTACGGTGCCCCCTGCTGCCCACGATCTAGCACTACTCAGATAGATGGCCTGGGAGGGTTGGCAGTGTGATTCACCCTCCAAATCTCCTAACTACTCAGGTTTTTCCCTTACATGCCTAAAATCTGAGAAGGAATACATTTTCAGTCACTATCAAGACTTCCATTGGCCTTCTTTTGTTCTCTCTGCCGCCTCTCTTCTCTCAGGCCACAAGGAAACACTAGTCTGGCCTCTAAATCCACCCAGCCTGTGTGTGTGTGTGTGTGTGTGTGTGTGTGTGTGTGTGTGTGTGTGTTGTGGGAGGGTCAAAGAGCATACTACTGTTTCTGGGTCTTATGGAACTTTTATGCTTGCTCTGCTTTATAGTTTGGGGTAACTTGTCACTTTGATTACATGTATGACTTTCCTCTGGTCTCTGAATCTACCACGTGTGTATTTTCCCTATACTCCAGATCTACCATACAGGCACCTTCACTAATTCTAGTCCTGCCTGCTATCTGTGTAATTTTTTTAAACTCTGGGTGACCATGACTATAACTCTGTTTAATTTTTTGGTCTCTGCTTTGATAGTTTCTTCCCTGACTCCCAACATTTGCCATCTTAACTGCTTAACATGGAAAAGGACATGACAGAGGCCATGAGTGTTCTTCAAAGTCTCCCTTTGCCGGCTCCCAGGTTCTATCTTCCATGTGCCTGGTGCTCCACTCCAGTCTTTCCCTGAAAGCCTCAATTTCTTTTAAAGGAACCTTGTGAACTATGCAGCGTTTTCCAAGTGCTGATGACTCTGCTCTAGCCTTTGTCCTAGGTACCAATTTCCTTTAAACAAACCCCAGAATTTGTGATTTCTTCTTAAATAATCTTAATAATTCATTACTTTTTGTTCTTAAGTTTCATTTTTATCATTTTTAATAAAAAATAGATCAGGACCCAGAAATGTGGTTCATAAGCTTGGGGGACTCCTCTTGGACCCCCCAGACCTGCATCACTATGATGGACTGTAACCCTGAAATATGAGCAAAAATAAAATATTTCTCTCCTTTCAAAAAATATTTATTTATTTCAGAGTGAGGCAGATAAAGAGGGAGAGGAAAGAGAAAAAGAAAGAGAGAAAAAATGAGAGAGAGAGAGAGAGAGAGAGAGAGAGAGAGAGAGAGAGAGAGAGAGGGAGCAGGCCAGGGGGCCTCCAGCCACTGCAAACAAACTCCAGAGACATGTGCCACCTTATGCATCTGGCTTTACATGGGTGCTGGGGAATCACACTCAAGTCCTTTTGCTTTGCAGGCAATGCCTTAACCATTTGAACCACCTCTCCAGCCAAACTCTTCCTCTCTAAATCTGATTTTATCCCAAAAAATAAAAATAAATAAATAAACTAATTCTGTACTATCATTTGGGAGGCAGAAGAAAGAGTATCAGGAGTTCAAGGCCAACCTCAACTGCACAGGAAGTTCGATGCCTGGACTACATTAGACCATATTCAAGACATTTCTCAACCGGAAAGCAAGGTTGAGGCCAAGAATACACAAGAATCTAACTTGTATACATACATGCATACATGGGTGTGTGTTTTAATAAATAACTGAATAGATGCTATTCATAAAGTCCAAGAAAAAGCAGGTGAAATGGTTAACATCAGATGCCCCCCATAAACTCAAGTTTTAAATGCTTGGTCCACAGCTGATGACAATCTGGGAGGTGGAACCTTCTTGGAGATGTGTTTGGGGGTGGGTCTTAGGGAATTATAGCTACCTCCCCATTGCCAGAGTTTGTCTCACCCTCTTGCTGCTGTTTTCCACTTGCTGTAGCCAGAAGGTGATGTCCAACCTCTGCTCACACCATGCTTTCCCCTGCCATCATGGAGCTCCCTCTCAATACTGGAAATCAAAATAAATACTTTCCTTCTATCAACTACTTTTGGTTTGGTGTTTTGTCCCAGCAATAAGAAAGTAATAGAACTGAGAGATAGAAAGAAACAAGGGAAAAATAGGATTGTGTCTTTGTAGAATCCTTTTCCCCAATGATATAATTTAGACATGTATTTAATCTCTTCAGAAGACATTTATTTGTGCTACATAATGTACACCAGGCATCAGCACTTTTTCTCTTATGTAGTGAGCTCTTTAATAAATATTTTAGACTTGTGGTCATATGGTTACTGTGAAAGCTATTTCATTCTGTTGTAGGATGGGAGCAATCATAGCT
This sequence comes from Zapus hudsonius, assembly GCA_004024765.1. NCBI lineage: Eukaryota > Metazoa > Chordata > Mammalia > Rodentia > Dipodidae > Zapus > Zapus hudsonius. The sequence continues at coordinate 16,259 of PVHP010035937.1, forward strand.
GAGATGCTGAGGCTATTTTACAATAATAATTTTTCTTTTTTTTACAAAACAGCAGATTTTTTCCCCCATAGACTTTATTTTGCCAACTTTGTTTTCAGGGGTGGTAGGGAGGAAGCTGACTCACTTCTGCTACACAGTTAACATAGGTTATAACATATCATAACCAGAATTCCAAAGTACAGAAAGGGTTCTTCTGGGCTTTTCTGAGGGACTGGAATCTTTTAATATGCCTTACACTCTATCCAGACCTCACACTAGCTTTCCCCTGTCATGTACTGTGAACACTTCCTGTCCTGTTTTCAAATCTTGGAAAGTCAAGGTCAACTGACTTCCTAGGAGAGAACCCATTAGGGAGAGTGAGACTTATGTATCAATATTCATGTGGGTGTTGTGAGCTGCTTTCTTAACAATAGCCTCTATTTGATACTAACATTGAGGTACCATGTCCCTTTTAATTATTGGATCATTTCATGTTAAGCTAATAGCAATGTCAAAGATTATAAAAACAAAAAAAGCAAACTATGACTTTCATCTGGAGGTTTTTTGCAGGCATATATAGGAAAAAGTTTAAGAGCATGGTGTTTGGTGTTGCTCGCACTTAGATTCAATTCTTGACTCTGCTCCTTACGATGCACGTGACCTCAAGGAAGTAACATCACCTTTCCTCATTTCAGTTTGTCCATCTCTCAAAAAACAACATTGGTGATTTCTTCATTAGATTATAGATTTCAAGGAACACCGCTTGTGGAAAGCAGTTCACACTGTGCCCCTAAGATCTCTGCAAATATCAATTATTAGTATTATGAAAGACCTATTTTATGATATGAAATGGGCTTTTCTCCTAATAATTGTGCCAGAGATATAGCAACTGAAATTGCGGAGATTTCTTTCCTTTTTAGATGGATCATGATATAAATAAATTTCTCACCTATAAGAATGTTCCAAGCTGATTATAATCTCTTCCAAGATATGCAAAGAATTAATTATCTAGAAATCTACACTTGTCAGGTGGGACTTTGCATGGGTGAAAGTGAACTCACTTTTTTTATTCTTTACTATATATTTCTGTGTGAATGCTTACTGTTTAATCTTTTCAAGAGGAAGATTCTCAATAAAGTTCTCCTTGTGCCAATGGAAGTATCTTATCTCCTGTGTACTAAAAACAAAGTAAAAAAAACACATCAAATGAAATCAGCATGTATTATTTTAAAGTAGGGTGCTTTTGTCCATTTTGATTTGATTGTTTCCTATGCAATAGAGACACACAATAATAAGCATAATCAAGAAATTTAAAATTATGACTCAGAATTTAATGATGAGTCTTCAATATGTTATGCACTGATGTCCAAAACTGAAAATACACACTGATCTGACTCAGATTTATACACACATAAGTCTGTACACAATCTCCTAGGAGGAGGAGTTATATATGTGCATAATACATGTGTATATGCTCTACATATTCACGTATGACATGTTAAGGTAAGAGAAAAGTGAAAGAAAATTTCAACAAGCTATATTGGATGGATATGAGTGAGCAATCTATAAATACCTCTTTTGCACTGAAGGCAATAACTACATCATAGAATTCTGTTTTATAATATGTCACTGTCTATTCCTCAACTCCATTGGCCTGATGCATGTAGAAATGCCAGGAATGATAGCAAAACCTCACTAGCAGATCATGTAAAAGTAACCCCCCTTCGGCCATGTCGTGGTTTCTTCAGAGACAAGGGGAGCTTCAGGTTTCAGCAAGTGTATATACTTCTAGAATCTCATGTTCTAGGTTTTCAGTGTATATCACAACCCTGCACAGACAACACCTCTCACACCTCCAACATTTACAGGACACTCTTCAACTTGTGATGGGGGCACCTCCTGGTAGGTCCATTCTCAGTTGAAAATACCAGT
>PVHP010035938.1:0-18201 GCA_004024765.1 Zapus hudsonius
CAGTCTTCACAGAGGCAAGGAAACCACTCTAGGAAGCCAAGGAAATAGCAGGGCAGTCCTGGGCAAGTTGGTCATGAGAAGGATTCAGAGTGCCTATAGCTTCTTGGAGCCTGGGCAGACAACAGCTATTCTTCTTCAAGGTCATTATCCAGCCGCAAAGTATAGATCTGTGATAGCAAAGACCTATGAGAGGTTTAGCAGTGATGAGAATATCCCCCACTTTGCACCATGTACATCTTGCCCAAAAGAACTCCCAGTCTCAACTGCTTGATAGTTAAATAGCTGAAAACTTATATCCCTGAGAAAAATCCTTTTCCATCTGTGCAAATGGAGCACACACCCATTCATAACCTCACACCCCAGACACTCCTGGAAACCAGCTATTGTTTCCAAAAATGGCAGCTTCCTTCAATGAGCACGAACATCCCACTGACCCAGGATGGCCTCCCCACACTGGGGATGTGTAAGGTATCTCCCCTGAGAAACATATAATTGTGCTGGGTACTGTCCCCATATCAGAGATGAAAACAGCCCCAGCAGCCTGTCTTCTTGTTTTGAGCACATCAGCCTCAGGCCAGTACAAAGCCAAAGGAGCTATCAAAGGAAAGGGAAGAATGGGAGAAATTTAAAGTCATAGCAGGGGTGAAGTCATAAAGGATCTTTTAGACCATTACTTGTTTTTATTCTGAGTCAGCAGGGAAGTCACCCAGGCTTTGGGTAGAGAAATGACGAGAAGTATTTACACTAAAAATAGTTTCTCTGGCTGCTGAAAATGCACTGAAGGGACAAGAACAGAAGCAAGGGGACCAGTCAGCAGCAGCCTCACGCTGGCAACAATGCAAATGAGAAACAAGAGTATCTTGGAGCTACAGAGGTGGCAAGGGGCATGCAGGATCGGGATGCTGTTTAAGAGCAAATCAACATAACTTACTGATGCAGTGGGTATGAAGTGTAGACTCTCTCTCTCTCTTTCTCTCTCTCCTTACAAATGAATAAATAAAATACTTTTACAAAATTGAAGTAGGTATTATTCATGAGCTAGGGCAGGTTAGAGGAGGAGATTTCTTGCCAAGGAGCATGAACTTGGATTTTCACATGTGCAATTTGAAATGCATATGAAACATTGAATGAAAACTTACAGTGGGTAGTTGAATGTGGAATAGAGTTTGTTTGGGGGCAAAAATATAACTCTACCTATATCTACCTATATCTTTATATCTATTTACACCTATATTTATATCTATTAGATAGATGATAGATAGATAGATATAGATGTACATATTTATATAATCTTCATGTATGTGTAGGTATACATACACATTATATGCACATTCATCTGGAGACTGGGGACAAACATCAGGAAGATTCTTAAATGCTGTCTGCCATTTTTGAAACAGGGTCTCTAAGGCCTGATATTCACAAAGAAGGCTAAACTTTCTGGCCAGGAAGCCCCAGGGATCCACCTGTCTCCACCTCCCCAGTGCTGGGGATACAAATGCACACCATCTTGCTCAGAATTTTTATGTGGGTTTTGGAGGTGGAACTCAGATCTTCATGCTCTAAGGCAAACACTTTACTGACTGAGTTCTCTCAGATTTTAAGTTTGAATAGAGGACATTTAAAACCATGAGGCGGGGTGGATTCATCTAGTGACCAAATGTAAAGAAGAAAGAGAAGTTATCTGAGGACTGAGGTCTATAATTCCAAAGGAGCCAGGAGATGGGTTAAGAGCCAGCAAGAGGGCTGGGTGTAAAACCAGGAGAGTATGGTGCTGAGGAATCCAAGCTCAGAGAGCATCCCAAGGAGCGGGTAAGAGATAAGCGCACCAAGTGCTGCTGAGATGCTGTGTGAAAGAAGTGTCAGCCATATGGAGGTCCTAGTACCCATAATGGTGCCATGCCTGATTGGAGTGGGATTAAGAGAGGAGAAGAAAGAAGGAAAAGAATGGAAACTACTGAGTGAAAACTACTCATCTGAGTCAGTTACCTCTCATTGTTGAGACAAATACCTGACAAAAATCAGTCTAAGGGAAGAAGTGCTACAGACTTAAAACTCACCCTCCATGACTCAGGGAACTGAGTGGAAGAGAGGGTGGAAAGATTGTAAGAACCATGATGGGAGAGATTACCCAGAAGCATTACCCTCTCAGCTACAACACATAAAGGGGGCACCTGGCTGCCTCCTGTGCTATCCATAACCCCTACCACATGGATTGATTCAGTGTGCCCACCGAGGAGAATACCCAGTGGATTGGGGACAGGGAAGGGGAGAAATGGGAATATCAACACAATATTTGCTCATTCAATGTATCTAATTTTGGAAAATAAAGATAAATTAAATTAAATTAAAAAATTGAAGAAGGGCTTATTTCGGCTGACAGATCCAGGTTACAGTCTGTCATGGCAGGGAAGGCATGATAACAGGAGTTTAAGCAGCTAGTCATACTCAGCCTGATAATGAGAAAGCAGACCAGAGTGAAGACGGTCCATGGATTACTTGGGGGATCATTGTGCACTCACACCCCGGTTCATACACGGAGCTGGGTGGGCAGAGTCTTGAGATAGCAGTAGGCCAATGGGCATAGCCACCCGGGAGAATGTGGCAGTGGACAGCTCTCGTTTATTGTATAGATAAAGGTTGTTTATATAGAGGAAAAGGCAGAGGTAGGGGCATAGGCAGCAAGGGGATTGGTAGGGACAGGGTAGTCTGTGGACGTCTCATGAGTGGATTGGCAGGGGCCAATACCCTGTGGATGCCTAGTTTGCATAGATAAATTGAGAGGGCCTTTCTACATGACTCTAGACATATTGGATGGCGTTGGCTGCAGAGGAACTGTAACGTTTAGACTTTTATTGTCCATGTTTTTTTTATTACAACTGGGGTGAGTTTAGGTCTTGAATTGTCTGTCTATCTCAGGGTTCACTGTGGCCTGCCAGGAGGGCTGGAGTTTTTTAGGATTATGAAGGAGGCTTCGGGAAATGTCTACTGGTCTCAGATAAACTCAGATAAACTCAGAGATTATCGGGGTTTCAGGCCAGCCTCAACTTCCTTTAACCCTATATCCTCCATGCCTCTTAGCAAGTGAAGAAGGCTGCTACTCAGCCATCTTTCTCCACTTTAAACAGTCCAGGACCCCAGCCCATGAAATGCACCATCCATAGTTACAGTGAGTATTCTCACCTTAATTAACCTAAACAAGTTTTGTACAGAAGTTGACCTAATCTACATAATCTCTCACAGATGATTCTAGGTCCTATTGTTATAGTCAACTTCTCATTGCTGGGAGAAAGAACCCAACCAAAAGCAGCTAGTGGAAGGAAAGGGTTTATTTTGGTTTTCAGACTCCAGGGAAAGCTCCATGATGGCAGGGAAAATGGTGGCATGAGCAGAGGGGTGGACATCACCTCCTGGACAACATCAGGAAGAAAACAGCAACAGGAAAGTGTGCCAAACACTGGCAAAGGGAAGCTAGATATAATGCCCATAAGCCTTCCCCCAACAATACACTGCCTCTGGGAAGCTTCAGTTCCCCAACTGCCACTAGCTGGGGACTGGCATTCATAACACATAAGTTTATGAGGACACCTGAATCAAACCATGATATTCCACCCCTGACACTCATAAACTGATAACCATATGTGATGTAAGATGTGATGAATTCAGTCCAACTTTAAGTCTCTCTATTTTTAATCAATCCCAATGATGTTCAAACATCCTCATAGTTCAAGGTCTTTTAACTGAACTCTAATACAAATAATAATAATAATAATAATAATAATAATAATAATAATGGTGGCACAGAATAAACATTCACACTGCAAAAGATGGCATTGGGCATAGCAAAGACAGATTAATCCAATACAAGATTTAAATCAAAGAGGGCAACATCAAACTCCATAGCTCCATATCCAACAACTCCAACCAGTGACAAGTCTCCTAGTCCAATCATTCTAACCAGAGATGAATCTCTTGAGTTACAATCCCACCCCTCCAGCCAGGCTACTCACAGTCCTGGAAAACTTCACCTGGTGCTGGAAGCTCTCCTTGGCAGGCATGTCACTCACTGCCCAGGCATTTCACTGGGTCTCCACTGTAACCCACTGTTCATCCTCGTGGCTCCGTCAAGCCTCCACACAGGTAACCCAACAAGCCTGCTTCACATTGCCCACAGCCATTTCAAAAACAAAACAAAACACTGCATTGCAAATCCAATGTCCCTCTCTTTCCTGCATTTATTAAACTCCATAGTATCAGGCGGGCTACCAATTTTTTAATCCACAGGGGAATAAAGCCAATCTAGGAAAACTGTTGCAGCATTCAGGTTCCTTACTTCAAAAGAGTCCACATTCTTCCTGCTGTCCAAATGCAGGTCACCTGGCCCAATCTCAATGGTTGTCATCTCTCAAAGAATTGCAGCTGAATGGGCAGAAGTTTCAGCCCAAAGAATTTATTTCTTTCTGGGCCATCTCCTTCTGTTCACAGCGGTCCATTTCCACATAATGCAAGTTCTCAGGACACAGGTGGGCAAAATGTAGCAAGCCTCTCAAACAACTGCTTCTAGCCCAGTCCCTAAAATGTTTTTTCTTCCCCTCATAAGCAATCTTATAGTGCTGAGTTCTTACTGAATTCAGTTCTTTCAGCTCTGACCAGAACGGTCCATCAAGCTGTACTCACAGCACTGCAAGGCATCTCTTAGACCAAGGTTTCAAATCCTTCCACGTTCCTCCTGTAAATCAGTTCCAAAAGGCCAAAGCCACAGTCAGGTACCAATTTTACTGTTGCAGTAAGCTTTTCATTGCTGGCACAAAGAACCCAACCCAAAGAAGCTAGTAGAAGGAATGGGTTTATTTTGGCTCACAGACTTAAGGGGAAGCTCCATGATGAATAAATGATGTCATGAGCAGAGGCTGGATATCACCTCTGCCACAGCAGGTGGCAAACAGCAGCAGGAAGGTGTGCCAAACATTGGCAAGGCAAAGCTGGCTATAACACCCAGAAGCCTGATCCCAACAATACACTGCCTCCAGGAGGCTCCACTTCCCAAACTGCCACCAGCTGGGGACCTAGCATTCATAACACATAAATTTATAGGGGGCACCTGAATCACACCACTATGCGTGTCAAGTTGAAAATTAATTTAAACCATCACATCATCTGAAAAGTGTCCAATAGGGAAAAGGGAGAGATGGAGAATGGACTGTGATGAAAGTACAGACACAAGGTCGGCTTGTTTGTTTGTGGGTTTGTATGTCTGTTTGAATGGGAAGAATAGCAGCGTGCTTGCCTGCTCACAAGAATGAACCTACAGTGAGGAATAAACTGCTGATGGAAGATAGAAGGAGCGGGCTTTTGCAAGGAGTCCATCCTTAGAGACAGGAAACAGAGCAGAATAGACAGTCTTGGCAGCAAAAGGGGGGAGGGCACAGGAAGCTCTTTCTTGTGTATTTTCTCAGACAAGTTCTTCAGTGGTGAAGAGGTTTGAAGAAGAAAGTCCTGGATATAGGTGAGTGTAGCTTGTGACAAGAGTTTCAGGGCTTGCTTTAATTGGATATGGTAAGAACTGCAGCAATAGAAATAATCACAAAGGAAAACATTTACTCATGGCACTCGAAGAGCAAGAGACATGGCAAGACATGTAGAAAGTCATTTGGAAAAGTCCAGGACAGTCAGGATGCAGAGGAACTAGAAGGAAGGTGATTGAGATCCTTCATCAGGATTTTCTTGGGAAAGAACTGCATGATAAGCAGGCCCTGGATTCAGTTTGGAACCTATCAGCGGGCTCTGGTGTAGCCTGGACTTGGTTAGGACAGGTGGGTAGCTGCTTTGAATAGAAGACGTGTTTGGGGAATGGGCACCAGTGTCATTGCTTTGCATCCGCAAGCTGTGCTCCTGGACAAATAGGGATTGGCTTATGAGGGGAGAAGCAGTCCTCCCAGGGTCAGCAAGGTCCCAAGTTATGAAAGCACCCAGTGCTGAAACCACAAGTCCTGAGTAAGCATCAGTCAATGGGCCCTGGAAATGCAGCGTGGGTTCTGCAGTGCCAGAGTCCCCAGATGTCAGGACTGGGGGTGTTTGAGAGAGCCCAGTCCTCACTCTTGCTGCCCACCTTCAGCCTTGATTGCACTGTTGTCAACACAAGTGGGAAACAGGGAGCCTGGGCATCCCTGGGGACTGCCAGGGGAAGGCAAGGTCACACCTTGTAGTGCTTTGAAGGAAAAATTTCCCCAAAGACTCATATGTTTTAATACATTGGTGGCACTGGTCTGGAAGGTTGTGGAGCCTTTAGGAGGTGGAGCCTTGCTGGAAGACGTGTGCCACTGTATGGTGGGTCTTGTGAGGTGTTATAGCCTTCCCCAAGTGCACCAACATTCACCATTCTGCTTCCTCACTGTGGACTGAATGTGACCACCAGCTTAAAGCTTCTGTGCCCATGTCTTCCCCCGCCAGGACATACTGTAACCTCTAACTGTCAGCTGAAATAAACCCTTCCTTCTGTAAGTTGCCTCTTGTCAGGTATGGTAACAGCAGTGAGAAAGCAACCAATCCACAGCTCCTCCTCAAAACCCTTCCAGCCAGTGAGTGACACTTTTGACTTTAGAACTTCATATTTTAGAGCTGTGTAAGAGGGATCCTGAAGAGTTAAGCTTTCCCCAGGAATTCTCACACTGTGGTAAGATTAGCCTGAAATCCTAATATTACAGCAGGAACTGTCAGGGGAGAAGATGGTGCTAACTTATCTCACAGCTAAATCGACATATGCAGATTTCCTTTTCTTTCATGATGCCTATAAATGATACCACTTGCTGCGGAGGGGAGAAATTGAGAATTTTTATCTCTAGTTCTGGCCAAAATTATAAATAAACCCATTGCCTTTTACCAATGCTTGCCTACTGTTTTGTTTGCTGGAAATTCATACACACATACATTTACATACACACACATACATTTATATGTAATATATAGTAAAGCAGCAGGTCAGAGTCTACTCATTAGGATGCAAAAAAATGTCCATATATGATCAATCACCTTGGAAAAGTCCCTTGTGAGGAAGTATTCTAAATTTTTTGGCATATGTATGTGCGTGTAGTATGTGTATGCATGTGTATCTGTGAGCTAGGTTGTGGGGGGATGGAGCATGTGTGTGCACTGATGTTCATGTATATGTGTGCATGTACCTGGAGGGCAGAGGTCAACACTGGGTGTTTATGTCTTTCACTCTAGACAATATTTATTGAAATAGGGTTTCTCATTGAACCCCAAGCTCGCCAATTAGGCTAGTCTAGCTAAGCAGCTTGCCCCGGGGATCCTCCTGTCTCGGCCTCCTCAGCCCTGAGATTATAGGCACACACTGTGATGTCTAACATTTACATGAGTTCTGGGGGTCCAAACTCAGGTCTACACGTTGGTGTGGCAAGCACTTTACCAACCGAGCAATCGATCACCTTCTCGGGTTCATATTTGAAATTCTAAAGAGAGGCATTTATGCCCCTAATCTCAGCTATCATCCTATTATTTTTAACGTGCACAACTAGGTTACTTAACAGGCATGCAGAAGTGAAGCCTAAAATTTGCCTATGAAGAGAGAAGATAGAGGCTGGAGAGATTGCTCAGTGGTTAAGGTGCTTGCCTGCAGAGCCTAATGACCCGAGTTCCATTCCCCAGTGCCCACATAGAGCCAGATGCACAGGTTGCACATGCATCTGGAATTTTTTTGCAGTGGTTGGAGGACCCTAGTGCACCCCTACTCACTCTCTCTCTCTCTCTCTCTCTCTCTCTCTCTCTGTTTGCTCTCTGTCTCTGACTCTATCTCTCTCTGATTATAAATAAATAAAATACATATTTTTAAAAGAGCAGATACAAAAGGGGTCTACACTACACCTACAAAGAAATGAACCTAGGGGCAAAGCATTTTGCTAGGCCTGGAATCTTCCTCACAGGAAAGGACTGAATGTCTCACTGCTAACTTTATATGTTTTACCTTTGCTTCCTAGTAGTCTATAACTTGCGAGAGCTACAGATATGGTGGGGAGGTAAATTAGACTTCTTCCTCCTGGTTTGGCCAAACTGTTTATAAATCCATTTCCCTTTTATTAATTTCTGTTTCCTAATTTCTGTTGTTGTTGTTATTGTTGTTGTTTGTGTTTGGTTTTAGTTTTTGAAGCAAGGTCTCACTCTTGCCCAGGCTGACCAGGAATCAAAAGGTATGTTTCTACAGCAATACAGGATCCACACACTGGTTCATCTCAAACAGACCATGAGCAGCCCCAAGGTCAGTGTAGCTTGTACTTCAGAGCAAGCAGATTTAGGATTATACTGCCAACTGATGATGCAAACACACTGGGGGAGATGGCTCAGCAGATAACAGCACCTGCTGGACAAGCATGAGAGAGGGGGAGGACCTGAGTTCAATTCCCCAGATCCCTTGAAAAGATCTGGGCATGGCCATGCACATCTGCAATCCCATTCCTGAGGGAAACCAAGACCCGAGAATCCCTGTGCTCACTGGTCAGCCAGTCTGATCTAAAACATGGCAGCTCTGGGTTCAGTGAGACACTGTCTCAAGAAAACACAGATAAGAGAGAAGAGTGTGTGGCACTTTCCTCTGACCTTCTCATATGCATGCTTAGGACATGCTGCCCACACATACATACCCCACCTGTAATACATGCACATGCCAAAAAATTCCATTTTAGACCTTGTTTATTATAGATATTAAGATGTAGATATGCCCAGGGATAGGTTTGAGGTAGTGAGCCAACCTGAAGCAGCTGATGGAAGGAAAGGGATTATTTTGAAAACTGCAAGGGAAAGCATGGCAAGTATAGACAGATGGTTTCACATCTTCAAATCCACAGGGAGGAAGCAGCGATACAAATGCCAAGCATGGCTGGACTATAAGAACTCAAGGCCCACATACAGTAATGCACTTTATCCAGCAAGGCTCCATCTCCCAAAGGCTCCACAACCTTCATGAACAGTGCCACCAGCACAGCCCCACCCACTGGAGATAAAGCATTCAAACACATTCTATATTTAAACTATCAAATAGAGTCTGGTGCTTATAAGAACATCCCTGCTTATGGAGATGGGAAGGAAGGACCAGAGATGGTGCTCAGATCTGCAATTATGGACTTGGATTCCAGTGGGATCAATGGGTTGACTCAGGACATTAGAGGTCAATAAAATAATACTGTGTTATATTGTTTGTGACTTTCATGTTCAAAGACTGTTCAATATCTTTGAGGGATCATTACCTGCACTTTCAAGTATGATGGAAATGAGGTTTAGAGAGGATAAGTATGGCCCAGAGCCACAAAAGCAAGGCCAGGGCTGTAGCTTTTGTTCCTGCTGTGAGCACAACCAGAATGTTTTATAGAAATCAGCCAAAAGATTTTTTTTTAAATGTTTAGGTAGCTGGGCTGGAGAGATGGCTCAGTGATTAAGTATGCTTCCTGAGCAAGCATGAGGACCTAAGGGAACCCAAGACTTCTGGAGTTCAAACTCCCATGTAAACAGCTAGGCAGAGCCACAAATACCTGTAAACCCTGTCCTGCAAGAGGGGCAGGACCCAAGAATCATTGGAGCCTCACAATGTCTGAAATCAGTAAAGTGACTTGGGTTCAAAAGAAAGTTAGGTCAAAGAATGACGGAGCAAGGTGCCTGGCATTCCACTTTGACTATAGGCAAGCACCCCTTCACACACACACACACACACACACACACACAGAGAGAGAGAGAGAGAGAGAGAGAGAGAGAGAGAGAGAGAGAGAGAGAGAGAGAGAGCAAAAAAGGCATTTTCAAAAGCTTCCCACAAGTTAGATTCTATAGGTCCTTAAAGCCACATGGCAAACCTACACACGGGTTATTATTGTCATCTCCAGTTTGTAGATAATAAAAGCATCTCTGAGGTAACCGATTGTCATGGTTTGATCCAGGTGTCCCCCACAAACAAATGAATGTGTTCTGATAGATCGATCCTCAGCTGATGGCAGTTAGGGAATTACAACCTCACTAGAGTTGTGTTGTTGGGGGCGGGCTTATGGGGTTATAAGCCAGCTTCCCCTTGCCAGTGTTTGGCACACCTTCCTGCCGCTGTTTGCAGTGCTGTGGCAGAGGTGATGTCCAGCCCTCTGCTCATGCCATCGTTTCCCCTGCCAGGATGGAGTCTCCCCTTGAGTCCATAAGCCAAATAAACCCATTCCTCTACAAGCCACTTTTGTTTGAGTTCTTTCTGCGCAGCAACTAGAAAGCTGACCACAACACCGATGATCTCCCAAACAGAAATGTGAGGCCTGGAGGCAGAAACCTTGGTCTGTTTATCTGGGCATCTTTGTGATCTAAGAAAGTAACTTAATTTTATAGGGTGGTTTTATTCAATATGGCAATCAACAGCATGAAAATTTGCTTATATAATTTTATATCAACAAAATATTCTCCTTTGTTTTTTTTTTCTTCAGCCATTTAAACAATATAACTTGCTTGAATTATCAGGCCATGTTCCTTGGGACCCACCAACCTTGACCTCAGCCCTTTTCCCCCATTTCTTCAGAGACTTCCACTGGCATATGCCAAGTGGTGTTGGGCCCAGAGACCAGCAGGACAGGAAGGGAGACTCATCACCTGCTAACTGCTGTGTTGTTCCCTGGGCTTGGTAATTACTGTCAGGAAAGTTTTCCCATCCCTCACTGAATGGCCTCATTGTCATTCTGCTCACAGACTTTATTCAGTTTATCACACAGGCATTTTTCTCAGATGGAGCTGATCCTCTTTCACCGCCAGAGTTTTGGGGAGGATTATTATTCCATTTTTTTAGAGGATTTAAAGTGAAGTTATCAAGCCTTCCTCTACCCCCACTCCCTGTATCTTTCACTAAGAACTCATATAAATCCCACCGCTCCGACCTCACTGTTAATCTTCCTGGCTGTCTAAATTCTTTGAAGTCATTCATCCTGCTCAGGAGCTGGGTAAGTTGTATACTATAGATATTTTAAGCTGCCTTTGGCCTCCCCATCCCCAAATGCATGAGGCCAGCTAAGGAACTCAGTGCTCTAATTCTTCAGCTCTGCCTCCTGGATGCTGGATGATATCAAAGCATTCTTGCCATATGGTGTTTACAATGTGCAGAGCAAAGATCCTGTTTCTTGACCACACTAGTAATTTCCATTTTCCTCTAAGCTACTGATTAGGATCTTGAAGCAGTTTTCAAACAGTGGGAGGGTGGCTTGTCCTCACTTCTGTGATAACGGGAAAGTGATCTACAACCCAAGGAAATGGAATGAGAAGACAAGAATGCCCCAAGATGTGGTTGGCAGCTAGGTAACTAATACAAAGTGTTCTTTCTGAGTCAGTGGTCATCCCCAAGTCTCTCACGAATGTTGATGGCAAGTAGACGACTCCTGTCTCGGTGGGACCAGCTTCTCTTCTGAGCCAGTTTCTTCAAATGATAGGGGAGGAAAAGATAATTACAACTAAGAGAAGGTCGATAGGACACCATGCGTGACATTTTCAGCAGAGTAGACAGCCAACAAATATAGACTCTGCACATCTTGCTCCTTGTTAGAAGTTTTCAGAAGACAGCTCCTCACCTGCTTGAGTCAGTCCACAGACGATAGAGCTGGCAGTCCAAGATGGAAATTCAGGTCTACTGCCCCCAGCTTAGTGACCTTGGGCAAATGTCTAGAATCCATTGAGCTGGAAGGGAGCGAAGAAAATGACCACAGTAATGTAAGGAGAATATCTTGCATTCACCGTGCTGCTCAAGCCTGGTAGAACAGCTCTGTGTGTCTCCCCTTCCTCTCCACTTTGCCCACTGAGGTTGAAAGGGGCATCTTTACACCTGCTCAGGGCAGTGAGAAAGGCAGGCTTGTTGGTCAGTTTTAATGAGCTGTCCGGGTGATTTGTGATCCTTGCTAATTGGAAGTAACACGATATTGAATTGAGACTCCAGAGGTTTAATCCTATGGTTCACATCCCAGCTCCAGGGCTGTTGCTGACAGATCATGGATGTGCTGTGAATTCCTTTCACAAGACTCTTGAACAGATCTCAGCTCTTCAGTCTCAATGGCCCTCATTAGCCCTTCTCCTTCTGCAGAGCGTCTCAGTTCACAACCCTTCCACCCATCAAAATGCTTGGAAATGACCAGCATCAGGTCTTTCCGTGACTCCCGGGGAGCCATAGGAGTGTAGAAATGAATAAGGTTAAAACTCTACAGACTGGTAACTGAGGGACTATTAGTCAAATCTCAGTTTAATTTAGTTTCTTTAAAAATAAAGCTTTATTGAAAACCTCCATACATACACACGATGACCCCTAATGACAAGCCCCTCCCACTGCCTTCCTTTACCCCTCCTTCCCAGTCCCTCAATCCTCTGAACACCTTTTTATTCTTTCAAGTAGTCCTGCTTCTATTTTGATCTCATCATTTATTTTGTTTTATTCTATTTTTTACCAGCAGGTCTTGTGTAGATACCATCAACCACTGTGAGGTCAAGAACGTAATGGCCACTTTTTGTCTGAAAGACAGCATTCCAAAGCACTCCTACCCTTTGGCTCTTACATTCTTTCTGCCACCTTTTTCACAATTGTCCCTGACTCTTGGAGATTGTTTTATAATTTTTTTTGCTTATTTGTTTGCTTTATTTGAGTTTGGTTTTGTTCACCCAGGGTCTCTTACAAAATCCCAGACTGGCCTGAAATTCATTATGTAGCCCAGGCTGGCCTTGAAGTAATAATGACAATCCTCCTACTTCAGCCTCTCAAGTGGTAGGTTTACAGACACAAGCTATCATGTCCAGCTTCTGTTCTCCCAGGTGGCCATGAGCCATCTCTCACCTCCAGCCTTGCTAAGGTGTAAGAGGATATTTTCAATGGCTCTCACACTAAAATGGCAAATATAGAAAATAATAGAGTTCATGCTCCAGAATGGAGGCTTAGTAAGTTGTACTGTTGGGAAGAAAAAAAAAACAAAATTGTTCCCTCTAGACTCTTAGGTGCAATGTTTGTAGCTACAAACTGACAAAGAAAGATGCTTATACCTTCTTAGAGAGGAAATTAGACCCAGAAATTTATATGCCTTTTTAATAAGAGTCTGCAAATGTATGGAGGATCAGTGAAGTCCAAGAAAAAGGGTTTTGAGCCTCTGGGGGTGTGTCCTATGGGGAAGTAAGTACGCAAGGAGACTGGAGAAGGTAAAGTTATTTTAGGAAGGCTTGCGCGCACACAGCTTGGTGCCAGCTTTCCATCTTCTTCATGGTTAAAACACCCTCCCAGAAGAGGGAGTTTATGACAGGCCTTGCTTCTTAGAAGCTCATGTACTTAGTCAGATAGAAGCATCCCTGAGAAGTCCTCCTCATGAATCTGTCAATTCTCAATAGCTTTCTTAGTTAGAGCTCAAAATAATCCGCGTGCCAAAGTAGCATTCTTAGGGTGGCTTATTTTGATCCCTCCAGGATGTTACTACTGTCACATCATTGAGGACTTGCTTCTCTGTGAGAGCTGCTGACAGAACAAAGTTCTGCAGCTGAATATTATAATAACCATCCGAGTGTGATGGAATAATGATATCTCAGTAAATTTTTGGATAGCTGATCCAGACTTTGTAAGATTCACGAATGTTTTGGAGCAGGAGAAGGTCCAGTTTGATCCAGATCACAATGCCCAACTCAGGATTCAGATCTATTCTGTCTGACCCAGGCTCCTTCCTATCTCTAAACTGTTCCACAACAGCCCAGACTTGCAAAGAGAAGGGTAAGGAAGACAGAAGTGATGGTCCTGCCAGGAGTTCAAGTCCAGCCCATCTATTTGTGCAAACTGTGAATTTATTTATGGGTCTCTTTAACTTTCCAAACTAGAGTTGTCACAAATGTTAAATGAGATCTATTTAAATAGATATTCCTATTTATCTCAAATTCAAATTTAACTGTGTAGTCTGCTTATATTTGATGAACCTGCTCATCTCCCTCCAAACACACAGTTGATTCCATCAATGGCAATGAATACAAACCTAAACTGAAAGGAAAGTTACTCTTTCTTCCTGGGCAATGGTAACTATAGTCCCAAAGTAATAAAGTTTGCCGGGTTTCCTTGCAGTAGAAGAAAGTGGTTAATGGAATTATCAAGGATCAAAAAGGAGAGAAAGAAATGTGGACCGATTATGGAGATATAGATAACGTTACCTTTCCTGACATCAGCTTGTATCTGTTCATATCACGTATCTATGCTGAGATGCTGAGCCTAGAGACAGATGCAAAGAGGAAGGGAGGAGCTGGAGCAAAGACAAAAAGAAAAGAGGACTGAAAACCAAGATTCCTAGGTACCTACTCTATTCTCACTGTCATATGAGGCATTGGATTCCATGGTCTCATTTAATCTCCAGAAGGTATCTTCAAAGAAGCTATGACTGTCCGTTTCCTGAAAAGAACACCAGGTCTGAACTCACCAGGTGAACATGAACTTGAGAGTGTCCCGACTGACAGGAGGGTTTGTACACAGTGCTGCAGAGAAGGGAGGTTGCCGTATTCACCTATCCTCATGTTCACAGCACCTTCCTCTTTATGAATAAATACAGTGACACTATACCTGGAGGATATGCCCCATCTACTCAGAGCACTCAAAGGAAAGACATGAATGTCCCCTCTATGCGCATGTAACCCTCTCCCATGTTCCTAGGGTCCCTGAAGCTGCAGGGTAGGCGAGTCGTTCTTGCATGGGCTCTAAGTAAGTAAATAAGTGACTTCCTGTAAAGCAGTTAAGCATTAGTTCCTGACCCCTTGGTTTTCTCCACTGCCACAAGGAGCCAATAATTAAGGAGTCCACTTGACCAACTACAAGATAGCAAAACATCTACTGACTAAGGTCTCCCGGTAATTGCGTGGCGCAGAGCTCTTTCTCCAAATGTTTACAGTCAAATATGAACTAAAAGCAAAAACATTAGCTTTACTGTAGAGTTGAGACAAAGACATTGTAGGATTTGTTTTCTCAGCATCACCTAACCTTTTTCAGGTTATGATTCTAATGCCTTCCTGTGTCTTGTTCTCAAAGTACAGTCTTCACAAATGTGTGTATTTCTTCTAAGTGCTGCTGCTGTTTTGCTCGCAGGTGGCCAGTGTCCCAGCATGCCCAGCTTCCTGCTCCCCGGTCCTCGAGTGACATTGTTCATGGGCCTGGTGTGTGTCCTGTCCCTCTGGAACACAGGTGGGGTGGTCTGTTCCAGAAATGTCACCTGTTCTACATACTGTTTCAATATTCTTGCTCTTTGAGAATCTCAGTAGCCAACATTTCAACCCAGAATCTTCAATGACATTGATCACAATGACCCTTTCTCTCTTTTTTTCCCTTGACATCTTTGCACTTGAGTTCCCCAGAAGGCTCTGCACCTCCATAGTTGCCATCCTTGTCCAGACCCCCATCCTCTCTTTGCTGGACCACTGAGAGAACCTCCTAAACCAGTTTGTCCCCTCTCTCCTCTTGCCTCGCCATACTCCATTCTCTACTCTGCAGCCTAAGCGACCTTTCTGGAAATATGATGATGTCACCTCATTGTGTCCCACCCCCATATCTCTCCTTCACTGCCCCCAAATTATTCAGTGGCGTGGTGCCTCTCTTTGATTAGTATTATCTGTGTGCTCCATTTCCTTGACCATCAGTCAGCTCCTGAGAGAAATGTTCCAACCAATCCAAGGCTTGGACACTTCTCATACCTCTCAGTCACTTAGATACTATTTAGCTCAGATCTCAGGTCACCCTCGGAGGGAAGGCTTTTTAAAACATCAAGATGAGGTCGGGCTCCCTGTCACCTACCCTCACAGTCCCCTTCAAAGCATCAATGCCATTTGCCATTATACATTCAAACACCCTTTTTTGCATCTCATTTCCAACACACATAGCATCTAGCAAATCCTGATGCACAATAACATCATTACTAGAATCATGATAGTTCTTCAATAACACTTGATGACTAATGGTTGACTGAATTAAATCACAATTTAGATCACAGTTTTCTCATATGAAAAGTGGGTCATTTGGATTCAGTTCTCTCTGATGTAATGTCTGCATGATAATTTTTCTGATGAAACCTTTTTTGGTCTTAGCTTCTGGCCTTAAAGGTGAAGCAAAGAAAGAAAAGGGGATGGCCTTCCTACCTGAAGCAGGTAAATGACAAAGGGCTCCTTTCCAGCTCACTCTGGACTCGGGCAGATTCCTTGAGCTCTCGGAATCTTACTTTCTTAGCCATGAGTGGAGACTTTATCTCTCTCTAATGCCTGTGGTACTGGTGGTCTCTGTCTGGGTGGTTCCAGGTTCTTGGCACCTTACTTAAAGAGTTGAAAGGCACACTGCTGAGAGGAGTGGCACTGTACTCCGATGTACTTGAGTACTCAGTGACCTCAGGAATGGCCGGAGGCTTTTCTTTATAAATTTTATAGGGAGGATAGGCTCTTAGGAGAAAGAATTTGGGTGGTCCTCTGGTTTGATTGACAGCTTTGGAAAATATCATATTTTCTCTACTGTCCATGTTCCTTTCCGTGATGCGCCTGATTTTAATGATTTGTACATTTAGTTATGCATAGGCACAAGATGTTAATAAGGAGTTTCTCCCTAAAAGTCACCTAGAAGACAGTTTGCTTTACTGAGCATGCCTTCTAAAATAGTCCAAACTGCGCCCCCCCCCAATACCACCTGCTTCGTAGTCCTGGATATATCTAAGAAAATATTTGAACAGAAACTGATCACAAACAATGGTCACTAAGGAAGAAGAAACACAATTCATTGCTGAGCCATCTCTCCAGCCCAACCCTCTATTTTTATAATTTAATTTTGAGGAGTTTCTTTTTCAAGTTTTTAATTTAATTTTATCTTTTAGTTTTTACTGATTATAAACTTTACCACATGAACAAATCACCTGTTGGTCATATTCTTCTCAGGTTATTCTCTTATACCCCCTCTCCCCAGCCCAATTCCACTGTGGGCCCTCCTCAGTGGGGTTATTGATATTCAGTATATGGTCATTTAATTAGAGAATTGCATGATTTTAAAGGTAAAAGGTGGTGATGTGGATGTGTATCAGCAGATACAAAGCCTGCCTAATTGGGCTTGCTGCTTCCCTGCAACTGGAGTTCATTTGCAAAGGCAAGAGGCCCCGGTGAGCCCATGAGCCCATTCTATCCATCCTTTATCTTCCTTCCTCTTCTCCCTTCCTCTCTCCCTCATGCACACACACACACACACACACACACACACACACACACACACACACAAATTTTAAGACAAAAGATACAAGACTACATAAAGATAAAATGCCCCCCTAACCATTGTCTTCTCTCTTCCTAGACAACAGGAGTACCAATATATTTTGCATAAATAGTATAATTTTCCATAAGAGTTATTCTATTTGATCCTTCAATGTTCTCTTTTTTAAGTGAGAAAAATTCCATGATAAAGGAAATCACAAAGGGCAAAAGGTGGTAAACACTGAAATCCAAGTACAAAATGCATCAGGTGCCTGTCATGCTAAAGATGCCAGGATGTTGTGCTGCTATCCAAAAACAGAACGATGAATTCATATAATATATCCAGCAATTAATTTCAAAATTGCTGTAATCCCAGATCCCAGGAGGCAGAACTAGAAGAACAGCTGTAAGCGAGAAGGAAGCTTGGTCTTTATAGAAGATTTGAGGCCATTTAGGGTTATATAGGGAGACTCTGTTTCAAAAAAAAAAAAGTGTGCGCCTGTGTGGGGGAAATTATTGCCAGAATTTACCCAAATGATCCATAATTCTGAAGCCAGAATGGCAGATATGACTTTTTCTTTGGTAAAAGGGGTTATTTCAAGAATGATATTTGGTCAGATTATACCAAGCCTGCCATTGTGGCTGGAAAGATATAGGAAGTCTTCAAGACAGGTATTTCTTTAAAAAAATAAGTCCGTACCTCAGCCTGGGCAGCCTGTCCATCCCTTTAGCTTGTCTATACCTGTAGTCAACCCATCCCTACAACCCATCCCAACCCTGCAGCTTGTCCATCACTGCAGCCTGGAGAGCCAGAGCTAATGTGATCATCCCAGCCCTTCACCTGCCCAGATAACTGTGCTACCTGGGCAGGTAGCGATTGAAACTGGTGGTGCCCCCACAATATCACAGACACTACTCTGCATGTACAGTCTATTCAGTGTGCCTCGAGGGACAGAGCCGGGTTCTCCAGGCCAG
>PVHP010035939.1:0-18202 GCA_004024765.1 Zapus hudsonius
TGTTTCTGTGTGTGTGTGTGTGTGTGTGTGTGTGTGTGTGTGTGTGTGTGTGTGTGTGTGTGTGTGACTGTGTGTGTGTTGCGGTCAGCTTTCTAGTTGCTGTGCAAAAAGAACCCAAACAAAAGCAGCTTATGGAGGAATGGGTTTGTTTGGCTTATGGATTTGAGGGGAGACTCCATCCAGGCAGGGGAAAGATTGGCATGAGCAGAAGGGTGGACATCACCTTTGCCACAGCACTGGAAACAACATCAGAAAGTTGTAGCCCGCCCCAACAACACAGCTCCATTGAGGTTGTAAAATCCATACTGCCATCAGCTGAGGATCTATTACCCAGAAAACATTCATTTCTTTCTGGATGACACCTGGATCAATCCATTACAGCGTGTGTGAGTGTGTGTGTGTCTGTGTGTGTATGTGTGTCTGTGTGTGTGTATGTCTGTGTTTGTGTCTGTGTGTGTGTGTGTGAATGTGTGTGTTTGTGTATACACTATGGTGTATTATGTATGGTCTATTCACACACCTGTGTATGTGCAGTGGCCCACATGAGTGGAGGACAGAGCACGGCTTGATGTTCCCTTCTGTATTGCTCATCCTTTAAGGGTTTTTCCTTCAACTCAGAGCTGCTGTTTTGGGATCACCAAGCCTTAGTGACTCTCCTTTCTGACCCTCAAAGACTGGGGTTACAGATGTGTGTTGAAAAGTCCACCATTTTAAATGGACTCTAGATGTTAAAGGTCTCAGGCCCTCTCAGACTAGCATTTTGTGGAAGATAATTACATATGTGTTCAGCAAGGATATGTTAGGTGTCTTCCATTATTTTATTTGTGTAGTTTTGATATAAAACAAATATGAGCCTTGTAGAATGATTTGATAACAATTGCCACCAATGTAGTAGGACATAAATTACAAATGATGAATATTAGTTCTTTTTAAATATTTGGTAAAATTTATCAGTGATCTTATCCTTTGTGGTTTTCTACATGATGTAGGGATATTATGTACGGAATTTTTACATTATACATTACTGGCTTATACTTTTTTTTATTTCTTCAAAATCCAATCTTGGTTTGGTATATTTGAGCAAAAGTGGTTCAGGTCCTCAAGGATTACAAGTTGACTGTCATGGAGTTGATCATAAACCCTCAGTGATCCTTTGTGTTTCATTTCTGTGGTGTCATTTCCAATGGATCCCTTTCATCACTTATTTTATTTCACACTTTTTCTCATCTTTTCTATCATTAGGGCAGCTACATGTTTGTCTAGTTTGCTCTTCTTTTTCAACAGCCATCTCTTTGTTTCACACGTGGTTTTCATATTTTACGTTGATTTTGATTTATTTACTATTTCTGTCCCTCTGCCAATTTAAGGTTTATTTTGTTTTGGCTTCTAGTTTATTGAGGTTGTGTATTTCAGAACTTTTGATTTTATGATGTAGCCTGCTCTGTGGTTGGGACGAGAGGATCCTAAGGTCCAATGCCATGTCATCATTCCCAGGAAGTCAGTACTGGGAGGTGTTCTGTGAGCCAAATAGCTGTCATCCTGTGGACAGAACACACCTGTGTCCATTAATGGGGACAAAGAACTCAGGTGTAATAATCACAAGCTCAAAAGTAAACTGCTTTCTCAAATTTCTTTCTGGGATCTTAATGTCATCTGAAAAGTATTCTTTACATGGGATTATTGCCTGCATGTTGGCCCACAGCTGATGGAGGGAGGTGTGGGGATTCACAACTTGGACTGGTTTCAGCCACTCACTGATGGAGGAGGAGGCCCTTACCAGACCTTGTGTGGCAGGACCAGTGAGCCTCACTAGGTACAAATAGCCCTGGACTCCAAGGGTTACACAGGCTTCTCTGGTGAAGTCCAAACTGCTCACCATTCACTACAGGTGAATCACCAAGCTTAGAGACCGCCATGAGGATGTTCCTACCTTTCCTCCTGGTTACTCTAGCCCTTTGCTGCTATGAAGGTTAGTGCCACTTGTGACCAGTCCACTAGCAACTGTCTGTTAGATTGTCTTCTCTGATAAATAGGTAAACCTGTTGCAATGGAGGAGTGATCAGGAAAAGAACAGTATACTAAAATTCTCCTGAGTTTTTTGAACTAGCTCCCATAAGTCATGAGTTCATGTAACAAATATCCACATATGCAGCCAAGAAAATAATTACAATCAAATTTCAGAAATTAAATTTTGGTTTTATTTTCTGCTGTTCTTATATTTTTTCAATGAGGTATATTCTCGCTCTAGCTCTGGCTGACATGGAATTCACTGTATAGACTCAGGCTTGCATCAAACTCACAGGAATCCTGGTTTACTTCTGCCTCCCTAGTTTGGGATGAAAGACATGTGCCATCATGAATGGCTGATTTGGGTTTCATTGAGGGTTTTTGTTCATGATTTTTCATTGAGGAAGGTGATTAGAAGATTCCATATTCATAATGGACACTACTTTTTGAAAATCTGAATAATTGACCTTCAAATAAGCTTTGCCAATAATTAGTACTGTATTGTCTGTTCATTTTTCTACAGCCCTGCCAGGGATGGTGAAAGAAACAGTGTAACGATTTCCACTAGGATTCATGTGTGTCCCTCTCTATCTAGCTTACCATCAACAATATGATACACGCGAACAAATCATTTGTGTGCATCCTCTGCCCTAAAGTATGGCCCAAGTATTACTGACTCTAATTCTTCCTTCCCTGCTGCATTTCCACTTCTCTCCCAGGGTTGCCTCTCACCCCAATGTATTCCCTGTTTCCCCATACTCTGATGATACCTGCTGTGGGCTCACATCAAATCCTGTTTAGAAACCCCATGATTACAAAATCATTTAAATCCTGGGTAATTCCTGTCTGGGTGGCTACTTGGGAGACTGCAGCAAGAGGAACTTGTGTGTGATGCCAGCCTGGGGAACATTGTCAAATGTGTCATTGCAAAAGCCTTTTGTGTAGGAATGTGGACCCAGACTAGAGAAAGTGGTTACTTCATTTCTTTCCGAACTTCCAAAAGAGATCAGAGAAGGTTATCACTTTCTTCCTATCACCCTCTCTAAGAAAATGAACACTCTAATTATTATGAAATAATTTCAAACTATTGTCTTTCTACATGGTAACAATGGACTTGTTTCATGCGGATTGACTATAAATTTTCTGATATGTTAAAATCTCAATTTATCATTCATTTCAATGAGAGTCCTAAGAATAATAAAATTCCACTAACTACTCAAACCTCATAATTCTCGATTCTACCGATGGGAGTTCAATAACCCAGAGAAGCTTTGGGGAGTACTGGGGGTAGCTTAGAATACCAAAAATTTTTAATGTTTTCGTTGTTTGGTTTTTGATGTTTTGAGTAAGATACTTACTCTCACTAAGGCTAACCTGTGACTTATTCTACAGACTAGGGTGGCCTTGAACTCACATTGATTCTCCCTACCTGAGCCTCCATAGTACTGTGCTTTAAGGTGTGACCTGCCAAGTCCAGCCATACCATACAGAAATGTAGTGAAAAAAATTCTACTTCGTACTCTTGCTGTGTGATCTTGAGGATGTAGCAACCTGGAGGGTCTACTGTTGGCTTTGGCACAATCATAGCATAGAAACCTAATCTTCTGGGGATCCATGAGGTCATTAGTCTCAAATTAAAGAGATACAGGTGAAAAAGAGAGCTTTCCTTTTCTAATTGTCTCTATTCATTTTTTTTGCAGCTAATGCCAAAGCAGCATGTCTGCCAGTTGTCCGTACAAGTACACTCTTCTTATTAGGAACTAAGGAAAAGTTGGCTGCCAACCTTAAGCAATACATTGCACCTCCAGAAGCTGTTGCAGCAAAATTGAAAGTGAAGGAATGTGCAGATAAGATATCCTTTCCGGAGAGAACTCTAATTGAGATAGCATTGGTAAATTCCTTTTTCATTTATGCAGCTACAAATCCAAGCATGGGCTGGTCCTGACATTCCATGGGGAACACGGGACTGTGTGGAGGCACCTGCCTCACTTGTCACCAGTGAGAGTTTGATGAAGGGAGGATGCTGCCCCACCATTAGTGTCGATTTAGCCTCACCTGCTCACAGCCTCTGTGGAAGTCCTCTTCTGAGACTCTACCTCGAAGCCACCCCCATTCCTCATGGTGTCTGGGCAAAGGTCTTGATGCTCTGCTTGGAGCTTTGCTGAGGTTGACTTCTGCACAGTGGATAAACAGAGTGTTAGATTTATCAAATCAGACATTGGGGGGAATTAACCAGGAGAAAGACTTCCAGAGCTCAACACTGGCAGATGGGTTTCTCTGCCAGCTCTCCTATCTCTGCTGGAAGGCTGGGAGGCTTCCATAACTAGCCTTCACCACAATATTTCTCACTGGATGGGAATGTAGAATCCACAGATCTAGATCTTTAGACAAAGTTACTCCTGAAAAGCTTTGTCCCACTCACAGAACCCTCCTGATTCCACAGAGGCCTGGAGCACACTTTGAGTCAGCTCTAGGGATTCACCTAGTTTGAAAAGGGTTTCCACCAGTGTGCAGTATTTGATATAATTGCATCAGAACAATTTATTGTTTTCTCAAATACACTGAGTGTTTGGCCTTCTGCCTTTCAAACTACCCTGTCCTTTCAAAAAAGGCCATGGAACTATTGATTGTGGTAACCTTTCTTCTCCCTTTATAAGATGCAAGACTGACCTCACATTTCTCTTGGTTTTTCATTTTCAGGGTAAAATTTTAACTGCATGTTTGTTTACGAAGTGAAATGTTTCCACTAGTTTCCACTGTTTATCATGGACACACTGATCTTCCCGCCAAATGTAAAGTTTTCAAAATTGTACTTTAATAAATTACTGGCCTTGCATCTTACCTCTTGCCTATTATTAACCTTTAGTCTTTGGACCTGTACTGCATGAAATTTCAAAATGATTTGGAATTCAGTATTTATAATAATAATAATTTTCAGAAGCAATATGTTGTGCTAAATATAAGCCCATGTCATCCTTGTCTTGCAAATTTCCCTTTTCTTATTCATAAAAGAAAATTATGTGAATGGTTGACAAATGGCCTCTCCCATAACCACTATGCTAGTTCACTTCCTGCCATTCTCCCCGGCACAGTATGCTCCTCATTGGCATTTGTCATTCTGACTAAATAGTTTCCCAATTCAAGTGATGTTGCTACCCTAGAAAAAGATCATATTCTACAAGAACAACTCTGGTGTTGTCCTTTGCTTCACTGACATCAACCTACAATGCTCTTCATCCTGCTGGAATACAATGTAACTTTTCTGTTCAGGCACTACCTTTCCCAAGCCTTCTCACATCCTAAACTATACACTGTTTACCATCATGATTTCATTCTTAGGTTCCTGAGTATTTTCACATTTCTAAGCATGAATCATCCTTGGCATCTTACAGAGTTAGGAGATGGGGGAACAAGAGAGGAGGAAATAAAGAATATTTTCATCTTTCATACTATTTTGGAATTGGTCCATTGCTCTTGGATCTACTGCATGCTTGATCTACCAAAACAGTATAAAAAGTACTTAAAAATCCCATTTTACTAAGGTACAATGTTCTCCTACACAAACAATGTAAAGGAAAGTACTTAAAAAAGTAATAAATAATCAATGACAAACACAAATAATAATGTATAAAATTGTCCCACAAAAGGTACATAATTACTGGAAAGCTAAAAAAGTATTTGTAAGTAAAGATAAATTGTAGATAAACTCATATTCAATAAATACATTCGCAAATTAAAATGGACTATTGGGGAATATGAAAACTATAAGAATATTTAACAGCATGAATCATTTGAGAATAAAAAAAAATCTAAAGGAGCTAACAATGGAGTCAACCAAATACCCACCACTGAATGAATGGATATCAGTGATGTGGTACATATACACAATGATTCTGCGCACCTGAAAGAAAAAATGACCTTATGAAATTTAAAGAAAACTGGATTGACTTGCAGCAGATCATTCTTAGCAACCTCACACAAGAACAGAGACAAAAATATCACATATTCTCCCTCATATGCAGTCCGTAACCAGGTTAAACTTGAACAATAAGAAAACCTTACAGGTGAATTGAGAGACTGACAAAGGGGATGAAAGTAATGAGGGAGAGGAAGGGGAAGATGGGGTACTTATAAATTAAACTGAACCTACAATGAATCAATACCACAAAATTCTTATTTTCATAGCAAGCTCTTGAGGAAGCCACCCACCTCAGGCAAAAGGTAAGACCCTAATGCTGAAGATACAACAGGATGTCATCACACAAAACTGAGAGACCCTGCTTGATCCTGAATGGTAACCAGTCCCCAGAGATTAGCATGTGTAGTGCTAGAAGGTGTTACAGGACCTACCAGGGGCAATTGGCCAAGAATATTCAGAGAGCAGAGGTCACTGATATACAACACTGATGGATGTTATCAAAATACTAAGGACACTGCTATAGGGTAGACACCAGAAAGCCAAGAAGTGCTCATCTGTGCAATAGTGGCCCTATACCTAGGTGGGTAATCAATGGCTTGCTAATTGGCTAAGACATGCAGAGGCAAGTAACCCTTAACTGGGAGCCATGGTACACTCTTACGGGGACCAAGAACATGGGCTCCAAGAGGAAAACACCACTAAACAGCGATCTAGAGAGAAGCTACACCCCTTAAAATCCCGCCAAATTAACAATGTTTGTCTCATTTAACCTATACTTTTCTCACTCTCCTAAATTATGATATAGAGCCCATAGGAAACATTTGAGGAAGTGGTGCAACAATCAAGAGACCTACCTCCACAGCAAATCAGATAACCAGTGTAAGGATTATGGAGACACTGAGGATACCCAACATAACACAGATCAGAAATTCAGAGACTCTGAAGACCTCAATAGTAAAACAGACTTAAAACACACCCACCATGATGCAGGGATCTGATTGAAAGAAAGGGCAGAAAGATTGTAATAGACATGGTGGGGGGAGAATATCCAGAGACATTGCTCTCCTTAACAACAACACTCAAAGAAAAATAAACTGGCTACCTCTTGTACAATACATAACCCCCTATCCCATGGTCTGGTCCAGCAAGCCCAATGAGGGGTACCCTAGAGGAAAATAAGAATACCATCACAAGACGTGCTCATACAATGTATCTAATTATTGATAATAAATATGTTTTTAAAAATCAATGGAAACCCTCTCCTCACACTTGTATTATAGGGACAATGTGATGGACATGAATATAAGAAAGCAGTCTTTCTTCTACAAAGAATCCCTACATCTTCAAAGTTTAGTGAATGAAATATAATGAAATGAAATGAAATCTACTCAAAACACTTTCAGGTTCCACAGCAGACTGGAGGTTTCTTCACTCTGCCTGAGTCAGAACAAGAAAAAATATTCTCTATTCCAAAGACAAAAAGAGAGCATCAGAATTCTAAAAGGGTGCAGTGGGCAGTTTGCATGTGCCTCGTGGGGCCAGCGCTATGGGGCTGAGCCAGTGCAGGCCCTGTTTTTCAACCTAAAAATCACGCTCATCAACACGGCAGGGGCAAGCAGGAGAGGCATGTTGGAGGTAATAAAGCCATTGCAATCAAAATACCATTTCAAAGAAGAGGCTGAAGTCATCTGTGATAAAGTCCAAGTCAAACTCAGCAAGGAATGTTTTCATCCTTACAGTCCATGCATTTCTGATGTGAGGACTTCACAGGGGGAAGAAGCCATTGAGGAAACTAAAGGTGGTTCACACAGTAGGAAACTAGCTGAAGAATGTTACTGCCTGTGGAAATCTACACGTTTGCAGCACATGACCCTCAGAGAAGACGTGAAGTCCATGCTTACCTAACTGTGCAAGGAGGTCTGCCTGCTCTTGTTAAGAAATGGGGACAGACAGACACAGAGGGAAAAGAGTGAAGCCTGTTCCTTTCAGTCCTACTTTGATGCTATTGTTATAGGAGGAGAGCAGAAAGAGGAGAAACCAGCACCTTCCATATTTTATCACTGCTGTGATCTCCTTGGAGTACAGCCTGGGGACCCTGTTTTGGTTGGTGACACCTTAGAAACCAATATACAAGGAGGCCTCAAAGCAGGGCTGAAAGCAACCGTCTGGATAAACCAAAGTGGAAAGAGAACTGCTGACGTCGTCCCCCGTCCCTCACTATATGGTTCTAGAGCTGCCTGCTCTCTTGCAAAGTGTAGATCACCAAGGGCACAGCTGCAAGGTCCAGAGTCAGCTTACAGGCTTAGATAATTAAGGAATGTTAAATTAGTCTGCATAGTGTGGTCTAGTTGTAAGAAGAATATGACCGGGTGTGTTGTGAAGGCCCTCGAAACCCTGTTGCTGTTGATAAGCAAACACAGGCTTGTGTTCATATCTGAAAACCCAGAGCACATTCCTGCTAGTTAATTTTAGTAGTGTAGTCCAGAAAGCTTGAAATGCAACCAGGATAACTTATATATGGATACACAGGTACAGGTTTTAGTCTCAGAAATAGATATTTTTATATTAAAAAAATTCTAAAACATAGAAGTCAGATTGGATCTGATTAATATAAAACTAATTGGGTCTGATTAATATAAGAGTCCTAAATCATACAATCGAAGCATTTTTATAATGAAACTGCTTTTTGTTCTAGTAAACATTTTTGCCTACTTTGGATGTGTGGATGTATCCATTCTTTTATCTAGTTTTTCTGCATGACTTTTTCTGGGGGAAGGTGATTCTTCTGTGGTGTGCATGAGACAAATTGTTCTAGTTTAAAAAATAAAAAACTCAAAATTAAAAACAAAGAAATACACAAAGGGATAATAGAACACTTTAGAAGTACAGAAAAATAGATGGCACCGCATTCACACCTCCAAGTTACATAGCTATTTGGCCATGGGGTGGGGTGCAATAGTCGCACCCAACCTAGGTGAGTAATCAACAGCTGGCTAATTGGCTATGAGATCTGCTCAGAGGCTGGGAACCTCTAACTGGTACAGGGACTCAAGGCAACCTTGAGTATGGACCAAGAACACTATCTCTGTGGGGATGTCCTCACTAACCATAGGTCCACAAAAAGACTAAACCCTCCAAAGTCTCACCAACCTAGCAATATTTGTCTCAATTGACCAATAATAATCTCACTCTCTGCTGGAGACTCTGTTTGCATCTTTCAGAAGGCAACAAGTACCGGGGATAAAGGAACTCACCAAGGGGACCTGATGTGTTGAGGGACACCCAAGCAGGAGACTAACCAGGTAGAGCTCAAACACAACCTCTAAGGAACTGGGATGACAAGCAGAACATCTATTCCCACAGCAAGGCAGATAACCTATGGAAGAACAATGGAGAGAGGCACCAAGGGTGCCCAAAATTGTCCAAAACACAAATTTAGAGACTTTTACAACTTAATAACTATGGAAAATTTGAGTTCACCCACTATGTCTCGGGGAAATTTGTGGAAGAGGGGGTGGAAAGAATGTAAGAGTCATGAGGGGGTGAAAAGACCTCCAAGGCCTTTCTCGGGAGAGCGTACTCCAGCACTCAAATAACCACACCAGCAGATGCAAAAGCAAGAGGATTTTCTTTTCGGCTGCGCAGTCGGGCTCCATGGACAGATGTGTACCAGAGAGCCCTGAGGAACAAAAGCTTCAGGTATTTATAGGCAAGAACTACAAAATTATAATACAATTCAGACCATAGGTTGTTTCATATTTCCATTGGTTCTTTTGTCCTGATCTGTACAGTTTTGATTGGTTATCCAGTTGGAGCCTGTTATTTGCATTTTATTTTATGGCTTAGGACCTCCCACAGAAGGGGAGGGGGAGTGAGCCAGGAGAGGTTCTTTATTCTTTCATATATGGGCTGTTTTATGAAATGGAGTCAGTTTTACAAAATGGATTCTTCATTCCCCCTTATCTTATGGGCCTATTTGAATCTTCAAATATTGCCTCTGAAGTTCTGAGTTGCTGATAACTCTGGGTGAGTACAAAGATTTGTATTATCGAAATTTTTTTCTAATAAAGGAAATGAGCCTGTTTAAGATACATGGTCTCACAGTTAATAGAAGCAGGAGAATGAGGAGTGGCCCTATTGATTCTATAGAAGTGACAGTCAGCAGATAATATAGGCATAGTATTAGGAACGAATGAGTCTTATCTTGAGGGGATTTGCAGAGTGCCGAAGGTGCCATTGTGGTTGGCATATGGTTGCCTCCGATGGGTGCTGATTTCACGTGTGAAGCGAGGATCCAGGTGGCTATGTTGTTGACCTTAAGAGCAGTTGGTGTAGTCAGCAACATTGTGTAGGGTCCCTTCCAGCAAGGTTTTAGGCTCCCAGTCTTATGGTGGCAGATCAGTACAGAGTCATTAATCTGGAAAGGATGTGGGTGAGGGAACTCCTCTGTGCCCTTGTAAGCTGATGCAAGAGGCTTCCAGATTTCCTTCTGCACCAGTTGTAAGGCTCTCAAATGAGCCTGCAGGGAAGGGGTAGGAGCATGAGATGAAATGTGAGAGTCAAAGAAAGTTATAGTAGGAGATGGGCTTCCATATGAGATTTCAAAAGGAGTTAGACCATGGGGTCTGGGGGTATTTCTTGCCCTGTATAAGACCAGGGGTAATATTTGGACCCAATCTCCAGTGCCAGTCTTCAACGTCAATTTAGTCAAAGCCTCTTTAATCATTCTATTCATTCTTTCTACCTGACCTGAACTCTGGGGTCTGTATGCACAATGTAGTTTCCAATTTATCCCCAATAACATGGCCACTTTCTGACTTACCTGAGAGATGAATGCAGGCCCATTGTCTGTTCCCAAATACTTTGGCATTCCATACCTGGGAAAGATTTCTTCCAGTAATTTCTTGACTACGGTGGCAGCAGTTTCTTTTCGAGTGGGGAATGCTTCTGTCCATGCTGAAAAAGTATCAACAAATACTAACAGATATTTATTATTATATAACCCAGGTTTTACCTCTGTGAAGTCAATTTCCCAATGCTCTCCCAGCCTTTGTCCTCTTTGCCTGTGTCCAGTAGGCAGCTTAAGACGCTGAGCATTCACCTGTGCACAACCTTTACTACGGTTAGTTATTAATTTCAATAGTTGTTCTCTTCCTGGAATATGATAGAAGTCTTCTTCTTTATTTAACAGTTGGCTCATCTTTTTATGGCTGAGGTGTGTTAATTTATGCAGATCAGAAATGAGGATTTTAGCCATGGCTTGCAGCAACACAGTCTTTCCTTGATATTTCTAGGTATTTGATTCCTTGTCAAAATCGGCCCCCAGCTTCTGTATTATTTCTAAGTCATAGTCTTTGTATGGCCATTCTGGTCTCTGGCCAATTAAAGGGAGTTCAGCCGCTATAGTCATTTGAGTTGGGCCCAGTGCAGCTTGGCGTGCAATTTCATCTGCCATGCAATTCCCTTTTTGCCACTGGGGAGTCCCCTTTTTGGTGACCTGGGCAATGGATGATGCTGACCTTTTTGGGTAGCAGTAGGGCCTGGAGGAGGTTTAATATTTCCTCCTTATATTTGATTTCCTTTCCCTCTGAGGTTAAGAGTCTTTTTCTTCTATAGATCTCTCCGTGGACATGAGCAGTGGCAAAGGCATATCTACTATCAGTGTAGATATTAATTCTTTTGTCCTTTGCCCTCTTTAAGGCCTCAGTTAAAGCAATAATCTCAGCCTTTTGGGCTGAGGTCCCAGGAGGCAGTGCACTAGCCCAAATGACAAATTGTCCATCTACCACCGTTGCCCCAGCATTATGTTCTCCCTCTAGGAGGTAGCTGCTCCCATCAGTGAGCCAGGTCTGCACATCTGTCAATGGCACATCTGAAAGGTCTGAGCAAGTCCCATGCACTTTAGACAGGATCTGTTGGCAATTATGGAGAGGGGCCATACCTGTCCCCTGACCGGTGTCAGGGAGAAATGTAGCCGGGATTAGGGTGGTGGCTGGTCCAAATTGAATACGGTCCTTGTCTTGGTCAGAAGGTCCCTTCCCAACAAAGGGTAGGGGCAGTCCGGTACCAGCAGGAAGGAGTGAGTGACGGTACCTGAGGCCAGCTGGACTTTCCTCTCAGTTGTTCATTTGTAAAATTTTCCACCTGTGGCTCCTTGGACCCAAGCTGTTTTCAAGCTTAAAGGTCCTTCAGCTCTGGTCAGGACAGAATGTTGGTCTCCAGTATCTATTAAGAAAGTAATAGGTTGCCCCCCAATTTTTAAGGTTACCTGGGGCTCAAGGGGAAGCTCCTGGCCCTGACAGTCCTAATCTTCTAGTGATAAGACTTTGGTTCTAGGGGGAAACTTTAGCCTTCTGGTACACTCCCAGATATGATGTCCTTTCTCTTTGCAATAGGCGCAAGTGTTCTTCTTCAGGCATTCTTTTGCCCAGTGGCCTTTCTCTTTACAATAGGCGCATTGGTCACGGTCAATACGGGGCTGCATTCTGTCTCTCCTCTTACTATTCTGACCTTCCTGCACTACAGTGGCCAGTATCCTAGTTAATAATCTATTTCTCCACTTATCTCTCTTATTCTCTCTATCCTCCTGCAACTGTCTAAGTCTTTCATCTCTTTTATTAAATATTTTTTCTGCTTCTCTTACCAAACTTGGAGGGTATAATCTTGTAGTCCCTCCATCCTCTGCAACTTTGCCCTTATATCTGACACAGACTAATATATGAAGGCCATAGAAATGTTCCCCCGATTCTCAGGTGATTCAGGGTTAAAAAGGGGTATACATCCTGTAGCCTTCTTTTAGTCTCTCTAGGAATGCTGCCGGACTCTCGTCTGACCCTTGGGTGATTGATCTTACCTGTGCCAAATTGGTGGGCCATTGGCCCGCTACTTTGAGGCCCGCTAGGAGAACCTGGCGATAGACATGGAATCGCTCCCTCCCCACCTGAGTGCTATAATCCCAATTGGGGCGGGTTAAAGGAAAAACAGCATCAATTTCATTTGGTAGTTGTGTAGGTTGTCCATTGTCCCCTGGAACATCTTTTGCGAGCTTCCAGGAGGACTCGCTGTCTCTCTTCCAACGTAAGGAGAGCCTGTAGAAGTTGCTGACAATCATCCTAAGTGGGTTGATGTGTCAGCAGAATAGACTCTATTAAACTAGTTTAGACAAGGGGATCCTTAGAGAAAGGGGGATTATGGGCTTTCCAATTATAAAGGTCCACTGCAGAGAATGGCCAATACTGGATAGTAGAGCCCTCCGGGCCGATCTGACTCTGGAGGGGGAGGGTGGGTATAGGAGTGGGCGCTTCGACATCTTCTCGTTTTCCCCTGAGACGCGAGGCGATAGGGGAGCCAAGTTAAGAGGAACTAGAATCCTGAGAGGGGGTAGAGGAAGAAGAGGAGAGGGGTAATGGAGGAGCAGTGACTGAGGGGGAGGATGCGGGGGTCTATAAGGGGGTGGTCGAGACGTCATAAGGTCAATTAGCTCCTCACCATCTGTGGATAAAATGGGTTTAATCTTATCAATTACGGGGTAGAGGGAAGAGTTGTAGGAGCCGGAGCAGGAGTGGGGGGGTCAGATGTAAGGGGAGCAGGAGGGACAGGAGGGAGTTTGGGCAGAGTAGAGGTGGGTGGAGAGGGGAAGGGGTTAGGGTAGACAAAGGGAGCCAGCCAAGCATGCGGGCTGGTGACTAAATCTTCCCAGGTAACAATATATGGCACTTGATCAGGATGTGCATACGGTCCTGGGAGGAGAATCATATTCTTGACCTGTAAAATGACAGATGCATTAAAAGTACCTTCTTCTGGCAACCCCACATTAAAAGAGGGCCATTCAACTGTACAGAGAGCAATCCATTTCTTTCTTTTAATCTCCACTGACAAATTATGAGCTCTTTCTCGCGTCTCTTTCCAATGACCTATAGTTAGACTCAAGGGGGTGCTCTGTGACTGACCAATCGCAGGTGCAATTAACACAAAATAAGACACACAGACACAATGACACAGACAGACACTTAGGGCCAGAAGCTGTGCGGCACACGATCAGCGTATAACCGAAATCAGATAGACAGAAGGAGATGCAGGAGAAATCCCCAAGCCTCCTGGGAGGAGGACTGCCCTATCATCCTCCCCCCTCCAGACAACTCGTGGAGCGTCCCCCAGGGGGGAGAATCAGAGAGTTTTCGGGTCCATCAAGCCCTCTCTAGATTCTACTACAGAGCCATTCGGTACAGACAGGAGGAAGAAAATGCTGGCCGGACTTACCTCCCGATGGTGGCATTTATTTGAGTCAGGGGTCACTCAATTCCCGGATGAGCCCCCAAATGAAAAGACCTCCAAGGCCTTTCTCGGGAGAGCGTACCCCGGGACTCAAATAACCACACCAACAGATGCAAAAGCAAGAGGATTTTCTTTTCGGCTGCGAAGTCGGGCTCCATGGACAGATGTGTACCAGAGAGCCCTGAGGAACAAAAGCTTCAGGTATTTATAGGCAAGAACTACAAAATTATAATACAGTTCAGACCATAGGATGTTTCATATTTCCATTGGTTCTTTTGTCCTGATCTGTACAGTTTTGATTAGTTATCCAGTTGGAGCCTATTATTTGCATTTTATTTTATGACTTAGGACATCCCACAGAAGGGGAGGGGGAGTGAGCCAGGAGAGGTTCTTTGTTCTTTCATATATGAGCTGTATTATGAAATGGAGTCAGTTTTACAAAATGGATGTTTCAGGGGGAGAATAACTAATACATAAAAGGAAGGACATCGTGGATTCAATGGATTTATCTAATAACCTGTGATACTAAGCATAGTGTTTTGTTAAAATATATAATTTTAAGCAAACAAAAACGTTTAAAAATGAAAAAAAAAATTCCCTATTCAGTTCTCTGCCCCATTTATTCAGTGGATTGTTTAATTTTTTACTGCTTAGTTTTTTGAGTTCTTTGAAAAAAAACTGGCGTGAGCCAAAAGGGCTTCGGCTAAGCCTGGCATGCTGGCATGGCATCAAGACAAAGGCAGGAGCTGAGATCAGGCTAGCCATAGATGGAGAGGACACACCTAGAAAGGAGGAGGAGGTGAGAGGAAGAGAGAAGAGTGTGGTGGGTGGGAAAGCCGGCAAGCAGGCAGATGGTCCAGGGCTTTCAGAAGCCCGACGGCAACGTTCTGGTCAGGGAAGGATAGCTGGCCATCTGAGGGGGCAATGGGAGGTCTCCCTTACTCAGGTTCAGTACCAGATGTAGGGTTGGAGAGTGACCAAAACAACTACAAGACCACTCTGAAAACTTTATTCAAAGAAAACACATGCTACTGGGAAATCCCAACAGGGCAGAGAAACTCAACTGGCATGGACAGGTTTAGTTGGTTATAAAGAGGAAATGAGGCTGTGTGTATAGGGGCCTTCACATAGCCTCCAAGGTGGGGTTTCCAGGTAGTCAGGATGGAGGAAGTGATGTCCCTTCAGCCAAACAGAGACATGGGTCGGGAGGCTACAAGACACGTTTTATCTCTAACTTCTGTTGGGGTCTGGTTTTTATGTTGACACTTCTCTTGAAGCTTGTCACACTGGCTCTGGAATTCCCCTCAGGGTCTGAGGGTAGATTCCATTTTGGGGCCTGAGTTCCAATCAAATATAATGGCAGTTCAATTTTTAGATCTTAGAGAAACATCCAAACTAATTTCCATAGTGGCTATACTCACCAAAACTGTATATGTAAGTTTGATGTGGGTGCATTATGACACATTTGTGTCACCATGCTCCTACAGAGCTCAGAAGACAAGCTAGGGTGTTGTTCCTCTCATCCCACCTTATTTGTGACAGGGGCTCTGTGATGGTTAAGTTTTGTTGTCAATTTGAACTTTCAAGTAATCTTGGGTGGGTCTCTGAGGATGTTCAAAGAAAGGAAGCCACTCAGTAGGGGGCAAATGTAAAGGAGTTCAAAGAAACTAGAAATAAACATCCTTTCCT
This sequence comes from Zapus hudsonius, assembly GCA_004024765.1. Classification (NCBI taxonomy): domain Eukaryota; kingdom Metazoa; phylum Chordata; class Mammalia; order Rodentia; family Dipodidae; genus Zapus; species Zapus hudsonius. Next base: position 15,890 of record PVHP010035939.1, read on the forward strand.
GTGTGGGCAGTGCGGGGAGGAAATTCCAGAGACTCAGGAAGCCATTAAGTCTGGGATAGAATAGCAATAACCCACCCTATTGCTATAAAAAGGTGAAAATATTCTCTCTTTGCCCTCCTGACTATTCCCTGTTCTGTGTGTATGGTGTTGGTGATGGGTTTTTCTCTCTGCTTAGACCTGTGAAAGATGGCCAGGCTATTTTGTGTAGTTTCAATAAAAATTTTCCTCCCAAATTGTGCCTGGTTTGATGATTCATCCCACCAGCGTGTGGCTGACTACGACAGAATTTGGTACCAGGAGTGGGGTGATTCACTGAAATGAATCTGACCGTGTGGATTTTGATCTTCTGGAACCTCTGTGTTCGAGGAATGGGCATAGACTTGATACTTGCACCTGAAGATGCCTTCCAGAGCGGTAAGGCAAGTTTTATAGACTATTCTGGTGAGAATTTGGAAATGCTCAGTGCAGACAGAATTGCATTTGGAGGCTTAGCTTATGAAGTTTCTAAGGGGAAAAAGAGACTGCAGAAAACCTTAATGGAAGTTGTGCCTGGATCAAGCGGTGGATGCATCCTTCTGCCCATTCCCAGAGAGTTTGACCAAGGTTAAATTTAATTAATGGACTGTGTGCATGGCTATGGATATGGGCCTGAGAATTTAAGATTTGAAGCTAGAAGTAAAAACCTCAAAGCAAGGTTAACTTACTGGCAGAGACTGGCTTTTGATTATGGCCCAACTTCTTTACATTGAAACAGTGGAGAGATGCCTGAGGTGTTTCTACCCAGGAAGGATAGAAAGATCGACTGTGCAAACTCTTGGAAATGAAATCGCTGAAAGAAAGGAATCGGCTCTTCAAAGTCACGTCTATTTTGTCCCTGAATTTACAACATGACTGTGTCTTGCACACCTGGTATTGCTTTTTGAAGCATGAGGAATCCGTGCATGGAGTGGGTCACGAAGTGCACATGGTTCCAGGAGCTCTGCTGAGATGCGGTATTCGGAAGAGTGCATGAAGTCCCTGATTGGCAACTGAAGCCATTGGATGATGAACCGTGGTTTCCATTGGAGACCCAAAGATGGTTTGGATATACCAGGACTTTGCAAGGGTTGCCAGGTAATGCTGTTGGCTTGGGATGGAAGTTTCCCCATGTACTCAGCTAAATTGGAGGGACAGAATCAGAAAACCCGGAGACTGTCACTAGTTGTGCTATGGGACTTGAACTGCAGATGGGAATGTTTGCCTAATGTTGAGTTTGCATTGGTCCAGTCTCTACTTGTTATGCCTCAAAACAGTTGGAAATGTTTACTCTGTGCCATTATATGTAAATTGTTTCAATTTACAGAACTTTAAGTTGTGGTCTTGCCTTATGTTGGGGGGAGATTTTGCATTTCCTATTGTATCTTGTTACTGTTTTCATTTGGAAATTAGGTATGATGTAAGGATATATAGTTTGATGTCAAGTTGACAAGGGGTGGACTGTGATGGTTAAGTTTCGTTGTCAACTTGACGTTTCAAGTAATCTTGGGTAGCTCTCTGAGGATGTTTACAGGAAGGCAGCCTCTCAGTTGGAAGCAGGATGTAAAGAAGCTCAAAGAAGGTAGAAGTAAACATCCTTTCCTGTGATGGCAGTGCAGGAACGAATTTCCAGAGACTCAGGAAGCCATTAAGTCTGGGATAGAATTGCAAGACCCCACCCTAGAGCTATATAAAGGTGACAGAATTTTCTCCTTGCCCTCCTGCCTCTTCTCTGTAATGTTGTGTGGTGTTGGGGATGGGTTTGTCTCTATGCTTAGACCTGTGAAAGAAGGCCAGCCTCTTTTCTGTAGTTTCAATAAATACTTTCCTCCTAAATTGTGCCTGGTGTGAAGATTCATCCCTGCAGCGTGTGGCTGACTACGACAGGCCCTCTCTCTATTTTCACTGAAACTGCTAGACTACCTGCCAGAGAGCTTCAGGATTCTCTTGATTCTATCTCCTCTTGCTGTAGTTGCACTGGGAAACTGCACTCCACCCAGCAGGCTTACAGAGAAAGCTCCGTTCACCACAGCCCTCTCCCCAGTACCCAACAGCTCTACAAGAAACATATGGAGTGCACAACCCCATCAGCAGACTTTCAGAGATCAGGGAAGCCTACAATTTTATGAGATAACATAACTGAGCATTAGTATTTGCAGATAGTTTAATGGAAATAAAGGCATCAAAGGTTTCAACAACTGTCTTGTACTTTACATGTGGGAAAAATAGAAGAGAGAAAAGGTATGATTTGTGGTATCTGCTGCTGGTCCATGATCATACTCAGTAGTTCAATGAGCC
>PVHP010035940.1:0-18182 GCA_004024765.1 Zapus hudsonius
TCCTCCCTCCCTCCCTCCCTTCTTTCTTTCCTTCCTTCCTTCCTTCCTTCCTTCCTTCCTTCCTTCCTTTCTTCCTTCCTTCCTTCTCTTCCACACCCTCCTTGTCTTTTTGCTTCCCGCCAGGTTTTCAAAACATTCCCTTTGTAGCCTGCTCTGTTTCTTTTCTAACTTAACATCCTCCCTCCACCCTCCCTCTCTTTTCCTCCTTTCCTCCCTCCCTCTCTCCCTCCTTGTCGACCCTAACTCAGATCATCCTTCACCCCTCCCTCCATCTCCCCCTCTGAAAGGATTGTTTTTCTTGGAAATCAGTTCTCATTATTGGGCAACCAAGAGCACCTGCCATTGCACCCCTTCACAAGCTATATACCTGAACTTTGGTTCTCACCTCCCCCTTTGCCATCCTTTGTCCCATGGGTGTCCTGTGGGTTTTGGAGGTGGGCCTCTCCTTGTCTCCCTCTCTCTCCCTCTCTCTTGTTTCATCTGAAGGTGTGCACGGTGTGTGTGGGGGGGGGGTTGCAAGCTTCCTTGGTGCCCATCTGTGTCTGTCTGGGCTGTGTGTGTGGAGAGGTGGGGAGTCTCATCTGCTAGGAGGAATTTAAATAACCAAATCTCATTTTGAGTCCACTGGTTCTTTTTGTTTGTAGAACTTATACACAACACAAGGTTTCTTCTTTGAATGCAGGTGATTCTCTGAACACCCAGAATGAGCCAGAAGACACTATGAAACAGGAGAAGAAGTCCGAAGCACTGAATATCAGAGGTGAGGTTGCCTTTGGGTCAAATGGAAATGCTTTTCAGGGGGGTCTGCTTGATCTGGGGTAAGGCCATAGCGTGTTTAAAGTAGGTCAGTTACCTGGACACGCGCACCATGACCTTCATCTCTTGCCCAATCACGCATCGATTCTCAGGGAGAAACTAGTTGCTAATCATTTATTTTTGCTCTAGTTATATCCGTGCTATTGCTTCGGGGCCCCATGGATCATTGGGCCACTTTGTTAACCTCCACACCTCAGCGCCACGTTCCCTCACTCTGCACAGGAAGCTCATGTTTTCCTGAGTTTCATAGGTTAGCATCATGTTAATGTTATGTTTGGTTTTGTGCATTCATGAGTCTTCAGTACACATTATGTTTTTTGTGTGTGTGACTAGAGATGGAACCCGGGGCTTCGTTCATGCTGTACCATGGGGCCACACTCTTAGTCATATAGCAGCCTATTTTTAATGGATTTCTTTCTTGGAGACAGCGTTTGCTGTGTAGCCCTGGCTGGCCTATTCTCAGTATGGTGCTCAGGCTGGTCTGGAGCTCATGGAAATCTTCCTGCCTCAGTCTCCTCAGTGCTGTCTACAGGCATTGTCACAAAGCCAGGCTTTGACCGACTTTTCTAATGGTGGGAAAAGATGAAGTAAGTGTGCTGTTCCCTGACATCCTCAGATCAATGTGGAGTCCAAGGCTCTAACTAACCTATGTGGCATTTTAAAAAATATATATTTATTGTCCATAATGAGTTACATTATTTAGTGGGCAAACAATGCACTGTTATCCCAAATTCCCCAATTCCCCCCCTCCCCATCCCTGATCAGTTGAATGACTCTATTGCTGCCATCATTTTGCTTTTGTGACAAGATTGTTAGCTGATTAATGCCTCCCCTTCTGGATCCAAACTTGGGGTCCTGGTTAAGACCCGTGGAAGGCACCTGCCTAACTAACTAGTGTCCCCACTTTGTGTTCCACACCAGCCTCATGGGGTGACCTCATCCTAGGGAGCTCTATGGCACCTTTCTTTCTGGACACTACCGTAACCAGCATCTCTCCCTTCTAACTTCTTGGGTACAAATTTTCCTTCAGAATGGTTCCAGCCTTGGCTAATCCCTAATCTTTTATTGGGGAAGAGCAGGGTCTTGCTAATTAGCTCAGGCTGGCCTTCAGTTTTCAATCTTCCTTCTTCAGCTCCATCCCCCCAAGTGTTGGGATGACAGGTATTGATGGCTTCTACACTCAGCTAATCTCCAATCTTGAATTGAGAAATTTAAATATATATATTTTTATTTACAAGGAGGTGGGGGGAGAGAAAGAGAAGAGAATGGGCACACTAGGGCCTCCAGTCTCTGCAAACAAACTCCATATATATATAATTTGTGCATCTGGCTGGGTCCTTAGGCTTTACAGGCAAGTGCCTTTACCACTGAGCCATCTCTGCAGCTCAGTTTTGAGAAGTTTTAAAAAGATGATGATGGAGGAGCTGCCTGGAGCTTAGATTTAGACAATGCAGTGGGCAGCTAAGAATAAGAAGCCTGCCTTTGGTTGAGCCATACAACTGATTCCCAGGACAGACTGAAGACAGAGAGGCGAGGACAGCACATCAGCTCCAGAAATTCCAAGTGAACTTAACTTTTAAAAAGTGGATGCAAGCCGGGCGTGGTGGCGCATGCTTTTAATCCCAGCACTTGGGAGGCAGAGGTAGGAGGATCACCATGAGTTCAAGGCCACCCTGAGACTAATTCCAGGTCAGCCTGGGCTAGAGTGAGACCCTCCCTCGAAAAACCAAAAAAAAAAAAAAAAAAAAAAAAGTGGATGCAATACAATAGGGCCATTTTCTCTTCTAAAGAGTATGCTGGTAAATCTCTTTGAGAGAATCTTCAGTGAAAAATCACCTTTCAGTTTATCTTTTTAACGCTCTCTCTATATGTGTATGTGTACGTATATATATCATATATAAAATTTCATATATATATGTATATACTTGACACATAATACTAGATTTTAAGGTCTAGCTCATAACTTTTCATACAAGAGCCCTTAATTGCTGTGTCATCTCCCCAGCTCTTCAAAGAGCATTGTTAATGATCTGTGTGTGTGTTTAGAGACTTGCATGACCTTGCTAACTTGGAGGAATTCTGGGGATTGAACTCATGTGCTCTACCACTAAGCTACACCCCCAGTCTTGCTGATCTTTAGTCAGAGGCTATTGGCTGTCATGGGTAGAAACAGGTAAGAGGCCTTCTGTGCCTGGCTGAGCCTTGATCTACAAGTGTCTGCAGAAGCACACCCATGGCTTCCCACTGAGGTAAAGAGTGCTGTGACCTGGGTGGGCTTTCAACCTGCCTAGGCTTGAGTCCTGAGTTTGAGTGGCTCTACTACTTACTATGAACTCTAGGACTTGGGGACTGGAGTGGTGGTTGAACAGACAAGAGCATTTCCCAAGACAAGTGTGAAGGCCTGAGGGGGCCGAGATTGCCCGAGTTTGTTCTCCAGCACCCACATAAACAGGTGGATGTGGCCAGGCACTTCTGTGACCCCAGTCCTGTGGGGTGTAGAGACTGGAGAATCCTTGGGGCTCATGTGAAAGGCAAGCTCGGGAATCAGTGAGAGACTCTGTCTCAGGGAACAATTATAGAAGGACAGGGGGACACACAACATTCTGCCCTGGCCTCCACACGTGCATCTTCACACACACACACACACACACACACACACACACACACACACAAACACACACGCATACACTACACACACATGACAGGACAAGTGACTGAGCCCCCAGGCTTCCAGGTCCTCATCTTTATTTCTTTACTTTATTTCATTTTTGGGTTTGTTAGTTTTCTTTAGAGACAGGATCTTGATACGTAGCTCAAGCTGACAACCTTAAATTGGTGATGCTCCTGCCTCGGCCTTCCTAGTGCTGGGATAACAGATGTGTATGACTTCACTTTCCTGCGACCACTCATTTTTTCAAGACAGGTTCTCATGTGGCCCAAGTTGGCCTCAAACTCACTATGTAGCCATGGCTGACCTTGAACTCCTGATTCTCTTACCTCTACTTCCCGAGGGCTGGGATTACAGGTGTGTACTACCATGCCTGGTTTTATTCAGTGCTTGGGGTTTTGTGCATGCCAGGTAAACACTCCACCAGTTAAGTTCTAGTTAAGCCCGTCCCTCACATGTAACATGAAGAGAGTAACCGCACCCACCTCATGGACTTGCAGTGAGGTAAAACATGTAAAATGCTTAGGCTAAAATAGGAACAAGAATGAATGTGTTTATTGAGTGCCTACCTTGTGTCACTCACAAACGAATCACGTAGCGGTCCCCACACTCTTACTGGGTTGGCACTCTTACCCAGGTGGGGAGTGGGATTGCTGGGGGTAACCCTGCTGTTTCAGTGAAGGTTGGCTCCTGGCTCATTAGAGTCTTCCTTCGTCCTGACCTCCTCTTGGAGCTGGGTTTTCAGCTAGGGCCAGGAGTCCTGGAAGGACCACAGAGCACAGGAGCTGGAAAGATCTTGGGGAAAATGAACTTCAACCCTTGGACTTTCCACACAGGAAACAGGACTCAGAGCTTGGCAACTTCCCCAGGTCACCTTCACTAGCAGCAGAGCTGGGCTGGAATCCCTCCTCCTCCTCTTCCTCCTCTTCCTACTCCTTCACACTTCTGGCACGTTCCAAGTTAACACAGGGCCTTCGAGACAGGGATGGTTCACGTCTAGTGGACTCATCCCACCAAAGGCTTACATTCTTAGCCTCTAAACAATGGCTTCTGGAAGCAGGATGGCACCTCTCCCCAGATTTGCAGAGGAAGCATCTCTGACAGGGATCCTGGGTGAGAAAATAATTTTTTAAAAAAATATTTATTTTTATTTATTTGCAAGCAGAGAGATACAGAGAGAGAGAGCGAGAGAGAGAGAGAGCGAGCGAGAGAGAGAGAGAGAGAGAGAGAGGAAATCCAGACACAGGCACCACCTTGTGCATCTGGCCTGTGTGGGTACTGGGGAATTGAACCCTGGTCCTTAGGCACTGGAGATAAGTGCCTTAACCGCTGAGCCATCTCTCCAGCCCCGAGAAAATAATTTCTTGATTTTCATTACTTGTTTCTCATTCCAATGGGAATAAGAAAATGAATTTAAATTCATTCTAAGAAACAAACTCCATCTTCTAGGGCAAAGTACAGTGAAGGCCTAAATCCTCCAAAAGTTCTTATTTTTTAAAAATATTTTATTTATTTATTAGAGAGAGAGAGAGAGAGAGAGAGAGAGAGAGAGAGAGAGAGAGAGAGAGAGAGAACTCCAGACACATGCACCCTCTTGTGCATCTGGCTTTACATGGGCACTGGGGAATCGAATTCAGGTCCTTCTGCATTGCAGGCAAACGCCTTAATGGCTAAGCCATCTCTTCAGCCCCAAAAGTTCTTATTAATGTGCTTTGTGCTGCTTCATTTTAGTGAATAGGATCAAGTATGGTCTGTTGCAAATGTTATAGCACTGTTGGTGTTCTCACACACCTACCATTGGTGTCCTCACACACCCCATTAGTGTCCTCACACTCACTGTTGGTGCACTCACATACTGTTGGTGTACTCACATGTACTGTTGGTGTACTCACACACATACTTAGGCTACTCATATACACATAGAGTCCTCACACAGTATACTCACACACACTGTTAGTGTTCTCACACACAGGTGAACAGCAGTCCTGACATCACCTGAGAAGTCTCCGGGGAGGAGGTCTCATCCTTCTACAGTGACCTGTAAATGTGCTTTCTAACTCAACAAGTCACCAGCTTTGATGGCTGGGACACATCAAGTTGCTAATTCTTTTTTTTTTTTTTGCACGTGTGTGTATAGTATGCTGGGTAGTGTGTGTATATATATGTACTTGTCTGTGCAGATGCACGTGCCCCAAGCACACACATGCCAAGGCCAGAGGAGAAGTTGGGTGTCTTCTCCTATGGCTTCCACTTGCTTCCTTGAGACAGACTCTCTCCCTGAGCTGCTGGGTTCGCTCAGACTGAATGACTGGTGAGCCCAGCGACTCTCCTTTCTCCGCTCCCTACAGGCTGGGTTACAGGTGTGCCTGGCCATGCCCTGCTGTTTATGGGGGTGCTGGGGGATCTAACTCAGAGCAAATTGGGCTCTCTTGGGTTCTCACACTTTTATGTCTAGTGCTCTTACCAGCTGAGCCATTTTCCCTGTCCCCCAATTGTGAATTCGTGATATGGTGGTTGAGATTGAAATGGAAAGTCGGCAAGTGCAGAGTCTCCTGTCTGTCCAGTGACCTTGTGGGCACCATGACTAATTGGGTCATTAGTGGTTCTTGTCACTCGGGTAGCCTGCCAGATTTCTCTTTCTGAATCACAGCTGTGAGCACATTGGTTTCCTCAGAAACCTTTAAAGCAGCCATAGAAAGGTGTGTGACTGGCATTCAAGGGCTTCCGGTCCTTAGGCCAGGACACCTTTCCAGACATGTCCGCCCGTCCTTCACTCCCTCCTCTCCTGTCCATCACTCGATGCACAGGGACAGGGAGGTGACAGAGGCCCAGACACCAGGCCTAGGCTGCTCTGCATACTTAAGGACCAGACTTCAGATCTCCAGCACCCACATAAATGCCAGGTGGGCTTGGCTCCACAATGATTTGAAGCTCTTGATTGGTGTGACTTTGTGGGGTCTGCTGGGTCAGGTGCATAGCACCCTATCCTCCAGGCTCCTCCAGGAGCCAGGTTGCTTCCCATAAGCTCTCGGGTTAGCATTTGATCTTGTAATCTTTCTGACCAGATTTTCCCTGAATGTATTAAGTTCTTTTTATTTTATTTCACTAGTTATTTGTGTGTGCATGCATGTGTTCCTGTGTGAGGATGTGAGCACAGGCACACCTGGCCTTGGCGTGTGTGTGGAGGTCAGAGGACAACTCAGGTCGGCCCTCTGCTTCCCTCATCTGAAGCAGGGCTTCCTCCCTCTGCAGCTGCTCTCAGCTGTTCTTTTCTGAGCTTGCCACCAGCTTACAGAAAAGTCTCCCATCTGAACTGCCACAGCTTCTGGCTTTTTCACTTAGGGTCTGGGATTCAAACTCTGGTCCTCGAGCTTAAGCTGGCAAATGCTGAGCCCTTTCCCTAGCCCTGAATTTACTACATTCTAAAATAATGTGTCTAATAATTTAACTCCCAAATTTCTTTGCTGAGGATTGGATATTTTCTGTATCATAACTGATACCTTGAAAGACAGTTCCCTTATAATTAAAGGGATCCATAATTTTTACCTGCATATGTAGACTTTTAGTTTTGTGTCGTTGCCACAAATGCCTCTTTGTGCAGCGGAAGCTTGGTAGTGTCCCTGCTCTTGAGGTCATCTGAAAGCAAAGGCCATTGAAATGACCACAGGGCAAGGAGAAGCCAGCAACTTCCTACAAGGAAAGGGCTGCTTGAATCATCACGGTCCAGGGAAGCCAGAGAATAGAAGGAACCACTCTTGATGTAGCTTAGTTCTGTCTTCTCTAAAAAAGGATTAAAATGCCTGCTGATGGTGTGCTTTGTGGAAGAACCCTTGCCTTGCTAAAGTACCAGTCCCCAGCACAGTACCAAAAGCAATAAAGTGACACCGAGCCATCAGTGATCTTGCTGAGCACTTCCACCCCACTCCTGACTTACAAAGTATAACCAAGAAACCAACTTTGAAGCCAGGCACAGTGGCATATACCTGTCAAACAGGAAGATACTAGAGTCCCAGGCTAGCCTGGGCTACATAGTGAGATGCTATCTCAAAACAAAAGTTTAGAATAAACTATAGATACATATCCGGAAGCATGATAAGTCATTCACACGGTCTCTGTTTCCCAGCATGGTGCCCCTGAAGGGTGGTGGGTGGTTCTTCTAGGCTGTTCCTGTTCCCCAGGCTGACTGGGTCCTGGGACAGGTCGCCTGGGATTTTGGTTTTATTGTTACTATGTTTTGAGATAGGGTCTTGCTGTGTAGCCCAGACTGGCCTCACACTACAATCCTCCCAGCTCCCTTTCCCAAGTGCTGGCATTACAAGTGGGTACCACCATACCTGGCTTATTTTAAACTTTCTTATCCACTTAGTGTTCTATCAGAAAACAGCAGCAGATGGGACTCAAGCTTGGCGTCTGAGTCACTACACTGAGCCTCCCCGCACGTACGCTCCATTCTTGGCTCCGGGCTTTATTGGTCTGTCTTCCTTCTCCGCAGGTGTTCTTTTGCATGTGATGGGAGATGCCCTGGGGTCCGTGATTGTGGTCATCTCGGCCATCATATTCTATGTCCTTCCCCTGAGCCCCGAGACCCCGTGTAACTGGCAATGTTACATCGACCCCAGTCTGACCATTGTCATGGTCATCATTATTCTGTCATCTGCCTTTCCGCTCATCAAGGAGACTGCTATCATTCTGCTGCAGATGGTCCCCAGGGGAGTCAACATGGAAGAGCTGAGTAAGTGGACTGCACTGTGGTCTGTCTGGGAGCACTGTGGAGTTAATGTCTCTCAGGCGAAGGCCAGAATGATGGCACAGCAGGGTTTCATGGGTGTTGTACTGTGTAGTACTTGAGACCACCATGCAGCGAGGTATCACTGTATGGCTTGCAGCCTCACTAGATGGTGTGCAGTTCCAAGAGCCAGAGGTCCTTGGTCAACTGTGATCTTCTGACTCACCTGCACAGTTTTTGAAAGTGTGATGCTTGGGCAATACTTACTGCTGAGCTATTTGACATCATGCCCAAGATTTATTTTAATTGCAATAAGGCTATTTCTGCAAGACCTTGATTTTTTTATTTGTAAGCAGAGAAAGAGAGAGAGAGACAGATATAAAGAGGGAGAGAAAGAGAGAGAGAAGAGAGAGAGAGAGAGAGAGAGAGAGAGAGACAGACAGACACAAAGAGAGAATGGGCACGCCAGAGCCTCTTTAGCCACTGCAAAGCAACTCCAGACGCATTTGTGCATCTGGCTTTATGTGGGTTACTGGGGAATCAAACCTGGGTCATTCGGCTTTGCAGGCAAATGCCTTAACCACTTACCCATCTCTCCAGCCCCCAAAAACCTTGATTTTTGGCCCCCTTTTGCTCAAAAGATGAATCATCCATATTGTACATCCTACCTTTTATCTGGTTGACTTCTAGGGGCATGCAAGCTATGCAGTGACTCCCGCCAACGAAGGACAAGGCTTTAATTTCAGGTCTTTCCTCTGTCTGTGAATGAAGTCTACATGTTTGTGTTGCTCAGATACAAGTCCAATTGTCCCTTTAGCTATGAGCATCTGAGAGGGAAACTCTCAAAGACTTTGTTGGAGTTTCTGTATGATTCAGTTGTTCCCGAGAAGCGGAGTCTATCACCTGTTTCTAGCAGTGTTTCTGAATGGTGCAAAATGATTTCACACATACTTGTTGCTATTTTATTTACCATTGTTTTTTTTTTCAGAGAGCCAGTATGTATGAAATGCAAGTGGGAAAAATCTGTCTCGTGACATAGGCCTGAAACTCAGTCCACTGTGGTTAGACTAGCCCCTGAGAGGGGCAATTTGCATTGTGACCTATTTTTCTTATGCTAAGAATTGAACCAAGGGCCTTGCATATCCACACATATTTTGTCATTAGACTAACAACCCCAACCCAGTGTAACTCTTTTTTGAGGGTGATAATCCTGCCAGTGCTGTGTTTAATAGTACCCATGGGGCTATCCTGTGGAGTCATTGCCAATAGCCCCAGCCTCCCCATCAATCTATTGTCTATCTATCTATCTATCTATCTATCTATCTATCTATCTATCTATCTATCTATATATCTGTCTGTCTGTCTGTCTGTCTGTCTGTCTGTCTACCTATCATCTATCTATCTACCTACCTCTCTCTGTCTACCTACCTACCTATCTACCTACCTCCCTACCTTCTATCTATTGATCTATCTATCTATCTATTTATCTATCTATCTATCTATCTATCTATCTATCTATCTATCTATCTACTTATCTACCTATCTACCTATCTATCTATCTATCTATCTATCTATCTATCTATCTATCTACTTACCCACCCTTTCATCCTTCATCGAGATAGGGTCTCACTATGTGGTCCTGACTAGTCTGGAACTCATAATATAGATCAAGCTGACCTGGAACTTGAAACCAATCCTGCCTCCCAAGTGCTGGATTTGCAGGCATATTTCACTATGTCTAGCTCATAAATCCCTTTTACAAAGACATTCTACTTTCTGATCTCATGGATCCCTTGTATACTCAGCCTTGGCATGCATTTTCTATTATTAAATATTCTCTCTCTCTCTCTCTCTCTCTCTCTCTCTCTCTCTCTGTCTCATATATATATGAGAGCCAGGATCTCCCTATGTAGCCAAAGCTGGCCTGGGACCTATGATCCTCCTGCCTCAGCCTCTCCAGGACATACTATATCCAGCTTTAAACTTATTTTCTTGAATTCTTTTGTTTGGTTAAGTTTGGTTTTGAGATAGGATCTTACTATGTAGCCCAGACTGGCCTGGAACTTTCCTTGTAGCACAGGCTGGTCTTGAACTTGCATCCCTCCTGCTTCTGGCTTTGAATGACTTCTTAGGGCCTAACAATGTGGCTATAGGAAATCAAAGAAGATGAAGATTAAGGGAAAATGCACTCACAAGGGAACAGCTGTGTTTCTTTCTGTTGGTTTTGGTTAATGCATAGTATTTTGGTGAGCAGGCTTAAGCACCCACCCCGTCATGTCACAAGGCTTCTCACTGTCCACTGTTGCTCTTCTCTCTTCTAGTGAGTAAGCTCTCTGCCGTGCCTGGGATTAGCAGTGTGCACGAAGTGCACATCTGGGAGCTTATAAGTGGAAAGATCATCGCCACTCTGCACATCAAGTACCCGAAGGACACAGGATATCAGGATGCCAGCCGGAAAATTCGAGAAATCTTTCACTACGCGGGAATCCACAACGTGACCATCCAGTTTGAAAGTGTGGACTCCAAGGAAGCCCTGGAGCAGAAGGACTTACCATCGCTCTGCAATGCCCCCTGCATCTCCCAGAGCTGCGCTAAGAAGCTGTGCTGTCCCCCTGGGGCGCTGCCCCTGGCTCACTTCAATGGCTGTGTGGAGCAGAATGGCGGTCCCCCTCTGGGGACCTACCGAAGTACAAGAGACAACGTGCAGGAAGTGGCCATCGACGTGTCTTTGGATGGCCGTCTGAGGGACCACGGACAAACTCATAGCAAAATCCAGGAGGAACAACGCTGTGAAAACAGTACACACTTTTAGTGGGTGCTCACACAGGATCAGACTCTCTAGCCAGGCACTTTGGAATCCCCAGCGTGGCTTGTGGGGTGTCTGCTCTGTCAGCAGGGCTTGGTTGTTGGGGACATTAGTGGAACACATCTGTTGATTTTCACTCAACCAAGGACCCGGTTCCATTACTCCAGATGTTCTACCACTGTCTTTTTTGAGCATGCGTTTTCAGAGCAAACTGTGCTAGCGCCTATGCTGCGTGCTGGGACTGTGAACACGGGATTCAAAGCAGTTCTCGGGGTTTTTATTGTTGTTTTTCCTGTGGTGCTGGGGTACTGAACCCAAGGCCTCATGCATGCTAACAGTACTCTGTTACTGAGCTGTGAACCTAGGCCTTACTTTGAAACTGATCAGAACTTCTGGCTGACTCAGTTGAGCCCATAGCCTAAGTAGGAATGTGGCCAAAAAGTGAAGTATCGTAACAGCTGTGTTTCCTCCCATTCTTCCCCTTGAAGGTCATATGAGATGAAGGTTAGGTTTTTCTGCCACCGAGGAGGTGTCTCTTCTTTGATTCATTTCCTGATAAAGAACAGATACCTATTAATCTAGTTCTCAAGACATTGGAGAAGGTGTCAGTGGGGTGGTGAGAAAATGGGTTTGGACCATCTCTTCCTTTCGTGAGGTGAGAGAAAACCAATGTTTACTTCGTGTTGGGATCTCAACTGCAGTGACAGGGTCTTTCAAATATTTAAATCTATAATGCATTCTTTACCTGTGGAAGCGTGGGGACATTGCTGTTTCCTCAAGTATGACAGCACTTATCTACTGTCTCTGAACACGTCCAAGTGGAATCGTTGTCATTTCTTGCTTTGACGTCCAAATCTTCTTAACATCTCCTTTCCTATGATCACATTGATCCATGTAGCACTTACCAGGGGAAAATGAATATTCCCTGGACAGGAGAATATGTATCACTGGGTGCTTATTCCTGCCAAAAAAAAAAATAAGCTAGCCTGTCTTCTCTTTAATTAGATCTGTTTTAAAGTATTTATTTTAGTTGCCAACTGGATAGAAAAGTTGATGTCTGAGAGAGAGAGAGAGAGAGAGAGAGAATGAAAATTAATTTAGCTGCTTTTCATGTGTGTGGAAGAGTTCAGAATTTTCTTTCATGTCTCTGATCCATATTACCAAGTTCAAATAAATTTATTATCATCTGATTCAGACACTGAGCTCTCTTGGTAGCGAGGAAGCATCTCTTGTGTGTTTAACACCTCTCTTAGGCCTGTTTAAATCTAAGTCTCAGAGGTATGAGAACATGGGAGGGGGTTACCTTGCTTTGAGAACTGGAATTTTCTTTGACACTCTACAAGAAGGACTATGTTTTGAGTCTATAGAAACTGCACAGGATTCATGAGAAGTGCTGGGTCATAACAGAACTAGATTCATATTTTCAGTGCAAATGTCATTCTTTCATCTCCGTGTGTATGATGGCACACCCCTGTAGTCCCAGCTACTCAGGAGGCTGAGACAGGAGGATCACTTCTCCCCTGGGCAAAATAGTGAGACCCTGTTTCAAGAACATTTTTTTGTGTGAGTTACTCCTAAGTTTGAAGGGCTAATAAACAAGCCGTAGGATCAGTGGTATAGGAAACCTCTTGTTCTTTGATAGCTGATTGAATTTTAAATCGATCATGAATAGGTAAATAGAAAAATCCCTAAAACTCTTTTTATATCTCTAGAAGTTTATTCTGTTAGATTATATGCACTTTATAGACTAGAAAGGAGCACAGAGAGCCAGGTATGGTGGCTCACATATTGAATCCCAGCACTCAAGAGGCTGAGGTAGAAGGATTGCCATGAGTTCAAGACCAGAATGGATTGTAGAGTGAGTGCCAGGTCAGCCTGGGCTAGAGTGAGACCCTACCTCAAAGGAAAAAAAGAAAAGAACAAACAGAATAGACATTTCTGCCTTTAGTGTTAAAAAAGTGACATGTGCTCATATGAACTGGAGTATTCTTTAAGAAACACACTTGTGATATATGAGCCAGATTCTACCTAAACAACTTTGAGGTGCTTTCGCTGAAGCCAAAGAAGAAATTTGCCTCCAATTTCCAGATTTGAATTCACATTATCCTTCTATTACTGAAAGGAAAAAAAAGTATAATTTCACAGCTTTTCTGCTACTGGTTTAAAGGAACATATTTTAGTTTACATCTAAATAATGTTCTTTAAAGTATTTTTTTTTTCTTAAAGGAAAAGGCACTTAATTCCAACAAAATCTAGCCTCAGAAAACTATCTTGATTGACACTCACATACCAAATTACAGATAAGGGTCAATGTAAACTAATACCCTAGGGACAGTTGGCTGAATGCATTTAATAGTGTCCAAAAAAGCAGAGGAGTTGCAGTATTTTTGTACCTGTCAGAAGAGTTTCGTTTGCCACCTCCAATTCTGGGATGTCTGCTCTGTGGCATTTTTTTCTTAGGTTTTCCCTCTCTTTCTGATGGTCTCACCATTTCTTCTCTAAAGGAAACACAGGGCCTGTTTTCCCTCTAGATCAACCGTGCTTGGTTCCAGAAGCATCTGAGGACCAAGGTGTCTCAGAAAACTATCTTGCAGGTTTCCCTGAGCTCAGCCAAGCTCTGCCGCCTGTGTTCCCGTGTTCCTTCCAGCAAATGCCCTCCTGTCTTTTTCCAAGTAGTATTGATCTCTATCTCTTGAACTAACTATATAGCTAAGGATCACCTTGAACTTCTTTTTTTAAAAAATATTTTATTGATTCATTTCAAGCAGAGAGAGAGAGAGAGAGAGAGAGAGAGAGAGAGAGAGAGAGAGAGAGAGAGAGAGAGAGAGAGAGAACCAGGGCCACCACCTGGTGGGTCTGGGTCTGGCTTATGTGTATTCTGGGGAATTGAACCCGGGCCTTAGGCACGGGAGGCAAGTGCCTTAACCACTGAGCAATCTCTCCAGCCCCTCCTAGAACTTCTGATCCTATAAACCTCTGAACCAAGGGCTTTGCGATTGCTAAGCAACATTCTACTGAGTTACACCTCCAACCCCAAGGCTCTGATTTCTTTTTCACATTCTTTCTGCATGTGCTTTGCCACTGAGCTGCACCCCAGCCCTGAAGATATTTTTTATAAACACCTCTGCTTCCTGAGTGCTGGGATTAAAGGCCTGGCACCACACCTGGCCTCAATAGTCTTTTTTTTTTTTTTCATTTTTGAGGTAGGGTCTCGCTGTAGCCCAGGCTGACCTGGAATTCACTATGTAGTCTCAGGGTGGCCTTGAACTCACAGTGCTCCTCTTACCTCTGCCTCCTGAGCGCTGGGATTAAATATCCTCAGTGAACTCTCAATCCCCCAACTTCAGCCTCCAGAGCACTGGGATTACAGGAGTGTGCTCCCACACCCTTAGGATCACTGTTTACAGAAAATAACATTTATTTGTTGGTGCTGAGGATAGAACCCAGGACCTTGCACGTGCTGGCATGTATGTATTCTGTCACTCAGTGAAACTCCCAACTAAACAATATTTTTAAAACTGAAATCATACTAGTCAGAAAATCACCATTGTTTCTATGTGGAAATTTTGGACACTCAAAGAAAAAAAATATGACTTGAAAATAAAAATCCTCTCCAAAATCCTGCTATCCAGATCAGCCATTAGGACTGTAAATGAAATGAAGAAAAATGGAAAAATAAAACCAGCACTTGCCTTCACCTTTTTAAAAAAATTTATTTATTTATGAGAGAGAGAGAGAGAGAGAGAGAGAGAGAGAGAGAGAGAGAGAGAGAGAGAGAGAGAGAATATGGGCGCACCAGGGCCTCCAAGCCACTGCGAATGAACTCCAGACACATGCACTCTCTTGTGTATCTGGCTGTATATGGGCACTGGGGAATCAAACTCTGGTCCTTCTGCATTGCAGGCAAATGCCTTAATCGCTAAGCCATCTTTTTTTTTTTTTTTTAAAACTCATTAGTACCTCCCATCTAACAAGCTTAAGCTAAATGAGACTGGGGATCATCAGCACACGTGACTCTTAGAGGAACGTGTTTAATTCTCCTTCACATACTTGGTAACTTTAAAGTTACCAATTATATGCTAGTGCACCATAATCCCAGCATTTGGGAGGCGGAGGTAGGAGGACTGTGATTTCAAGTCCAGCCAGGGCTACCTAGCAAGACAATCTCTCAAAACAAAACAAAACAAAGTTAAAAATATCCAAGTTTGAAACGTGATGTTTCTTGATTTTAGTTGCTGGGAAAGAGTTCTGTTGCAGGGTGAGTTGAGATATTTGAAGTTCTTTGTTGTTTATGACAAACATAATCTCTTGCTAACTCCTATTTTCTCTGAGAGGGAAACATATATGAACTGAATTTTAAAGGATTTTCCTTTTGCCTGTGTCTTCCCACTTGTAGTTAAAGATACAGAGAAGAACAGTCTAAGATAAGTGTGGGCCTGGTGTGGTAGTGCGTGTCTGTAATCCCAGCTCTTGAGAGGCCGAGGCAGAGTGCAGGCCAAGACTGAGTTCTTGACTTGGGTTCTAGCCTCGGTTATATGAGACTATGTCTCAAAAAGCAAGATATACGTGAAAATTGAGGAAACATTTTTTTGATTTGATTTTGAATTTAGGGATCACTGTCCGTAGGTCTGTTCTCTAGCTCTGTCTTCTGACACCCAAGTGATCATAGGTTGGGGGGTGGGGGGAAGTCATTGAACCAGGATCCACGACCTTCCAGGCATTTAAATGTCCACAGGCACCTGGAGTTCAGCTACTGCAGATACATGACTGTTTTGTGGCGCCCCTCTTTCTGTTTTATTCTGGGTTTCCTTGTTTACATGGAACTTTCTTGAATGTTTGCTGAATGATCAGCCGTCGCTTCTTAAAGCCAGGCTAGAGATGTTGGAGCTGCTCTGAATTCTAGGGGGGGGGGGGAAATCCAGAAAGGATGGTTTTCAAGGGAGAGTGACCTTTCCCTAGAGGTCCCAAGTTAGTTATGTTACAATATTTTGGAGTTCTGTTGCTTCAAGTCCTTCAAGTCCTCCTTCTGTCCTCACAGGCAATTTTGCCAAAGTGTAATTGTCAAATTTGGTGTGTGTCTGGGGGTGGGGGTGGGGATGGTTAAAACTTTAAGATAAAGTGTTTAAATAACTCATCACTAATGGCATGTGAATACCCTCACAATGAATCATCACCTTTTGAAGGTGAAAGATGTTCAATGGTGCTGTAAATAAAAAACAAACAAACCAGAAAATATGACTCCAATGTTTGTGGAAAGTAGACGGAGAACTCAAAATAGCAGGGCTGACTTTGTCTGTGTTAATTATGTTGGCACGTTCCAAGTCCCGGGCAGCATCAGCCGGAGAAGAGGGCAGCCATGAGTCTGCAGCACGGGGCCAGGGATGGAGCCTAGGACATCAAGGACAGAACCTGCGACTACTCCATCCTGACTGACTCTGCAGAGGAGCTCCTTCTCTTCTGCTCCTCTTCCTTCTCTTCTTTCTTCTTCCTTTAGTGCTGGGGATTGAACCTAGCACCTTGTGCATGCTAGACAAGTGCTCTACCACTGAGCCACATCCCCAGGCTGCCTTTTCCTCCTTTTCTTCTCATCGTGTGGCTTAGGCTGCCTGCAAACATTATGTGACTGTTTCAGAGTGCTGTCCTCTGAACGTAACAGCAATGGCATCTTTCGCACCTGTGACTGTAGCAAGAGACCCTCAAGTTAGGCCTCTTCATGTTCCCTATTGGAAGGAGTGGGTGGGAAGGGTCACTGTACACTCATCTGAGGTCTCAGCCACTCCATCCTGAGTGTTCTTGCCAGCTGGTGTGGTTCTGTGTCTGCTGCATGTTGTCTCGTGGGCTTAGAATGTTCTAGAAAACTCAGTGAGTGGAAGGAACACTCCATCTGTGCACCTGGGGGAGTTGTCATCCATGCTGGGGAGAGACTTTCTGGGGATGACTGCTTTGGGGTCACCCATGTTCCCATAAACAACCCCTCACCCATGGTCTATAAGTAACCTTACTCAACTCATTGGCTCACTAAGTTGGACTTTGATAGTTTGTACTCTGATCTATTGTTGGCACCTTATCCAGAGGGAAGCAGATGTCACACAACAGTAACCAAATATTGCCTCAAATTCATAACAATCCTCCTGCCTCAGCCTCCCAAGTCCTGGGAAGGCTATTTCCTCATAGTGCTTACATGAACCACTCAATGTTAAATAGCACTAAGTAATGAGAGACACAACGTGAGTGAAAGTGGGGAGGAAAGAATGAAATCCAGGACAGCTTCTCAGAAGCCTGGCATTTGAAATTGACCTTGTGTGTGGGGAGGGGGTACTGGTAAGATGGCTCTGCAGTTAAAGGTGCTTGCTTGAAGACTGCTCACTGGAGTTCAAGTCCACAGCACCCATGCAAAGCCAGATCCCAAGTGGCACCCATTTTTAATCTCAATGCATCCATGGTAATTGGAGGCAGAGCAGGAGAAGCAGGAAGCTCATGGACCATCTAGACTGGTCTAGCCATTGGCAGAAAAACAATGGAGACCCCGTTTCATAAAGGAGAGGACTGACAGGCTCCACCCACCCCAGCTCCACACTAAAACAAAATAAAATAAGAGTTAAACAAAAAACTGCCCTGAGGTAGTTGAGTGAGAGATAGAAAGACCATGGCTTACAGAGAGAATAAACTTCAGACAGTTGGCTGTAGAGCACACGAGGGGAAATGTTAGTGACATATTTGTGGAAATGATTGTATCACACACAGTTCCTGACATGCTGCACCTTGGAGTCTCGTGATATGCACGGAGTGACACCTGTAACTCCCATCTTGGATAGTGCTGGCTGAGGATGCCTGGGAGGAGGTCTGTAGATGTTCCAAATCTACTGTGTGTTCACCCTGATTTTATAGTTGGCTTTCCTTCTTTGTTGGCATCGATGGGAGCATCCCTCTCATACGCCCTTCCTCCAGTTTGTGTCCCTAAACAGCTCAAACCTCACAGCCTGTCATACTGCTTGACTTCCTATGGCTAGTCATCAGTGTCCCTCAGTGTGCTTCTGACCCTCCGTGTTTAGTGGAAGTGCCTTGACCTGAGAAGGTGCAGAAGCCCCCAGCCCACCTCTAAACTCCCTCCAGCCCGCCCTCTGGCTTCCCTCTGCTCTGGGAGCAAGGACAGTCTTTTCCACTGA
>PVHP010035941.1:0-18247 GCA_004024765.1 Zapus hudsonius
GGCTGTTTGGAAGATACTCTGGGTATCACCCTTGCCTTCCACAACCCTCTAGGAATGGCTTCACATTTCCATATTTTCCATCTCAACAATGGAGCATGGAGCAGTGACAAGTCCCCCCATCTCCACGCCCTCCCCCCAGACACAGCCACAAAGCTGGAGCTCTGAGATGCTACACGAGCTGGAGAAATATAGATTCCTCAAGAGCTGCTATTCAAGCCATCAGCAGCATGTGCCAATGTTCCCCCCACAATCCAGGTTCAGTCTCCATGAAGCTGCACATCTGGCAGTCACACACTCTTTTGTGGGGCCATCTCAATGGCTGCACTGATACTACCCCTCCCCAGGGCCAGCCCACAGTGGCCTCCCTGTCCTCTCAGCAAGTGATGTCATGAGCATGAATGTCCTGCCAAACATTTAAGAGGCTGCCGTTCTCATTGCGTACATTGTATAGAGTGCCACGGACACGTGGATTATCTTTAAAAAAGAAAAGAAACAGGACAATGTACAACCAAACCTTGTTCTATTGTTACATCAAGTCCCCAGTTCAGCACAAGTATATCACTTGCATTCTTTAAGCACACAATCTTCTCTTTCTGTGGCTGTCATGAACATCTGTCACTAGATTCAGCATTTCCCTTGAAATGTTTGAGTCTCTAATTTGTTTTGTATCAAATCCTTAAAAAGCATGAAGACTGGTTTCTTTTCAATCCAAAGATCCCCCGCATACTGTCTTCTTCAGAATCGACTAATGAGAGAAAAGATGGTCTCACTCCTAAAATTGTCCAATCCCTGAAGACCATCGCAGAGGGGGAAAGGGATGGTGTCATCAGCACTCCAGAAAAGTTTGAGAAAGAACTGTTGACTGCTGTTTCTCAAAGTGTGGTGTGGGGACACCCCATCGGAGCCACAGCTACACACCCACGTATGGACCCAGATCTCCTCAGTGGGTGTCTGAGGGGAAAAAGAGCTATGGGAATATGTCCAATGTGCAATATGTTCACACAGTAAAGTTCTCAATTAATTTTTTAAAAATCAAAAAAGTGAATCTCTGACTCCCTGAGTGGTAAGATCTTTCATTGAAGAGTGACAGCTTGGGCTGGAGAGATGGCTCAGAGGTTAAGACACTTGCCTCCAGTGCCTAAGGCCTGGGGTTCAATTCCCCAGGACCCACATAAGCCAGACCCACAAGGTGGTGGCCCTGATGCATTCTCTCTCTCTCTCTCTCTCTCTCTCTCTCTCTCTCTCTCTCTCTCTCTCTCTCTCTCTCTCCCCTCTCATATCTCTCTACTTGAAAATGAATAAATAAAATATTTTAAAAAAAAGTGACAGCTTTAGACTTAAACCTCTCTTAGCTCTGTATAGTGACTGCCTGACCTTGACACACAACATGAACTCTCCACATCTCAATTTGTCATCCACAAAATAGGGACTGTGAGCAGGATGAGATTATGATATTCCTGGAAGGAGCAGGTCTCAAGAGTGTGAATTTCCTTTTTCCTGGTTTTTATATAGAGAATATATTGGGAGCTGGCATGATATTTGCATATCATTGGGACTGGGGGGTCATTGTCTTCACGGAAGCTATTAACTATTTAATAAATTGTACTCACCAAGTTCTTTGGTATTTGTGTATGTGTATGTATAGTGTGCGTTGTGTGTATGTATAGTGTGTGGTGTCTGTATATTGTGTGGTGTGTACAGTGTGTGATGTGTATATGTATAGTGTGTATTGTGTGCATGTATAGCTGTGGTATGTGTATGTATAGCATGTGGTGCATATATGTACAGTGTGTATTGTGCATATGTGTAGCGTGTGGCGTATGTATAGCATGTGTCGTGTGCATGTATAGTGTATGTGGGTAGAAGTGCCCATCCTGTGCACACATGCAGAGGCCAGAGAAGAATGTGCTCTCCTCATAATTTTTTGTATTGTTTTCTTGGGACAAGCCTGTCACTGAACTAGTAGCTGCCATTGTTTTGATCAGACTGGCTTACCAGCAAGCTCCAGGGATCCTCCTGGTATGAAGTTGTGTGTGTGGCCACAGGACTGGGGTTACAGGCAAGTGTGACCACACTGGGGATCAAATTCATGCCTGCTCAGGCCGTGCTTGTATGGCAACTGCTCTTACCAGCTGAGCCACCTCCCCAGCCTCTGTATTTGCCAGCTTCTAATGGAACCCTAATGAGAGGACAGCATATTAAGTTCAATTCATTCCCTCTTGATTACTGAGACAGAATCTGTTATTTTATAGCTGGGCTGACCAATCCAATGACCCCTAGACACCCGTGGTTATTGAGCCCTTGAAATATGGCTAAGACAAATTAAGATGTGCTCTAATTTTAAAATATATTACAGCCCCCAAATAATATAAACAGAAGAATGTGAAAAAAATCTCATGAGCTGCATATACATATTGAAATAATATTGTGGATGTAGCACATTAAATGAAACATATCAAAATTAATGTCACTTGTTGATTTTTAGCTTTTCTAATGTGGCTATTAGAAATTTTAAAATACATGCATGTTTCACTGTCCAAAGGGTTGAACAATGACATCCTAGAGGATTAGTGACCTCCTCACACAAACTGGTAATGAACTGGTAATGCAGGCAAGACCTACGAAATGGGATTCCCTAAGTAGTCAGGCAGCATCAGCTGGGACAGACTTGAGGTCTCCCTCTCAGGCTGCAGTGAAAGTGGGGTTGAGGTAGCACACTCCACCCCAAGAGAAAATGAGCAGCAGCCTTGGGGAAGGGGCCAGGTGGACAAGAACAGTGTGCTGGGGCTGGGGAGATGGTCAGGGTAAAATGCTTGCTGAACAAACATGAGAACCTGAGTGCAGATCTCCGGTCTTCTTGTAAAATGCCAGGCATGGTGACAGGCACCAGTAATCTCAGCACTGGAACAGACAAGGTACCTAGGGCTTGCTGAATCAGTGAGCTCCGTGTTCAGTAAAATCCTGTCTCAAAAAATAAGGTGGAGAGGACATGGGGAAGACCCCCAAAATCAACTTCTGGCTTCCACATGTATGTGCACATACATGCACAAATATTATTGTTTTGATCAGACTGGTTTACCAGCAAACACATGCAACAATAACAAAAAAGTGACAAGTCCCTGAGAACTTCTGTGTGCTCAAAGTAGATGGAGTTAAATTGTATCTGCTTGGTTTTTTCAAGGTTTTTCATGGCTACTCATCTCTCCAAGGCATCAAGGGGCAATAAAACACTCCATTCAAGAAGCCTAGAGAACTCCCAGGTGACATTCTCATGATCACATATTACCTCCATGGTACAGTGAATAGAGTGTAACTTTTGAAGGTCTCAGGCAGCACAGAAGGATTTGTTCTTGACTCACTGGTCAGACTCCCTATAATAGAGACGAGTGAGACTTTTGAAAATCAGTAGCTGATACTCCGGACATGACAGAAGATAGAAAGCCGGTTTTGCAGACAGTCTGTTATTTTATTGCACAAATTTTACCTGAACAAAATGCACCAACCGTGTTTGGAGAGTATGGGGGTCTCAGATACTGATACGCATCAGTGCTTACACCCGGGGAGCCAAATTCAACAGTACAATTTATGTTAAACAACCTCTCTTCAAGAGAGCTAACAGAACGGAAACAGAAAAGAGAAGAAAGTTTTAAAAATGTGTTAATTGGAAGCGTGCAGCTGTGTGTTAACAACTACATCAGACAAACCTGGAAATCAAAAATAGCTTGTGGAATGTCAGTTCAAGTTATAGCCCCGTGTGCTGTTAACTATGGCAAAATTACAGTATATTTGGTTCATTTCCTTCATACGCATCAATCGAGAATTTCAGGAAAACCACGGTTATAAATGGAATCAATCTTGAAAATGTACAGATCAATGTAAAATCATAAACTAAAAAAGCTTCCCACCCCTCTGCTTTAAAAAGGGAAGCTTTCCCATGGCAAGTTGAACAATATCCCTCCCTCCCGCCCCATGTTCCCAATTCTATCTTTTTCTATCTCTAAGTGGCCTTGGAATGGAGGAGAAGAAAAAACAGAGGCTTCTTTGAGAAACTCCCATTGTCACCTGTAACCATTTGAAAAGTGTCTTTTATTACATCCCCACACCCAAGTCATCAATGTTTGCAAGACATTTAAATTTTGAAAGAGAAATAAAATAAATTTTAATAAATGACAAAGAAACGCACAAGAGAAGAACGTAAGAGCAGGCAACACCACAAGAAAACTGTGGGCATTATCTGAGCTAGAGATTTCTTTTAAGGCAACTAACTGAAAGATGATGGGGCAGAGGGATATTAAGACTGCAAAATGCCAGACAGGATGCCTGGCAGAGAACTGGGTTCCCCTCACTGTGGCAAGCAAACCTAGGGCCCCAGGACCAGCATCTGTAGCACCTCTGGGGCAGCCTGGCAGCTCTTTTATACGTGGGCACTCTTGGCATGAGTTGGGGAGCTGGAACCAGAAGAGTAGTAGAAACGGTTTTCACCAAATGACTGGGCATCCCCAGAGCAGCAGACGATGACACATCCCCCCACGAGGCACAGCACTGCGCCGATCCAGCCCGCGTACAGGGAGTAGCCAAAGCTCACGATGGTAGTCTCTCGGTGGGCACACACAGGGAACCAGATAGTGGCCACGATGGCACAGAGAGCTAGGGAGAGAAAGAGCGAGAATGAGAATACCCATCACTTACCAAGTGCAGTGGGCAGGTGCATTTCACTTCATAGATAAACCCCTTTCAACTAGCTCCTAAAAAACCTCAATACACAAACCTCTGTTCCCTCAGCAATCCCAGCCTAGATGTCTACTGACATAGGCTATAATAAGTGTCAAACTGCTCATCTTTTTTTAACAGGTAGCAGCAGCAAATAAAATTCCCCTGTAAAAACCTCAAAATATTTATTAACTCCAAAGATCATGTATTTGTTTTTCCTTGTGTCTCATGCCTTCATATCCAGAGCTATGACTCTCTTGTTGCACTTACCTAATGATACTCTAATTAGCTCTCTACATGTCTATTTCCATTCCATGTTCTGAGTTCCGGGAAGTTAGAGATAATGTCTTAGTTATGCCTGTAAACTCAATGTTCCAGTCACCACCAAGTACATAGGATGTACTCAGTGTATACTGACGGAATGACCTGGCTGTTTGGAAATAGGAAATAAGACGGGATTCACTTCAGTTTTCCACCCGACTCTTTTCCATATAGTCAATTCAGCTTATAAAGACCAGGAGAAGCTGTGCGATTTCTCTTGCTGTGGTGAATACTACTGCTGAGCATAAGTGGACAGTTTGAGTTAGTGTGATGCTATTCATGATCCCAAAGCCCCAACTCATAAATGAACAGTTTTTGGAGTAAAAGAATTTACCCATTCAAGGATGTAAGGATGATGGAATCTGTCATGATGGGTCACTATAGTGCTGCGGCTTTGCGTCAATTTTTTTCTTTTTTTTTCCCCCCACCAGTCATTCCAACATTCCTTTTGGGTTTAGATTTTATGGATTAAGAAACAGTGAGCTGGCATGGTAGGGGAGAAAAAAAAAACTGGCTACCTCTCATAGAATCCATAACCCCTATCCCATGGACTGGTCCAGCAAGCCCACTTAGGAAGTCCCCCAGTGGAATGGGGACAGGGAGAAGGGAAACGGGGATACCATCATAAGACTTGTTCATACAATTATCTAATTATTGAAAATAAATATGAAAAAAAGAAAGAAACAGTGAGCTGGGGAGGTAGCTCAGCAGTTAAAGGCACTTGCTTCCAAAGCCTGCCAGCTGAGGTTCAATTCCCCAGCACCCATGTAAAACCAGATGAACAAAGTGGTGCATGCATCTGGAGTTTGTTTACAGCAGCATGGCAGCCTGGTGTGCCTGTACTCACTTCTCTCTCTCTCTCTCTCTCTCTCTCTCTCTCTCTCTCTCTCTCTCTCTCTCTCTCCCTTTCTCTCGAAAATAAATAAAATATTTTTAAAAGAAATAGCTTCAGTGTCATTTAGTTCTTCTCTCCTAAGTAAAGTAATAATACAGTAGTTGGCAAGAACCTACAAAGACTTATTTTTTTTTCCTAAACATCTTCTAAACCATCTTTACCCAATAGGGTAATACAGCTATGTTTTTAATTTTTAACAATTTTAATTTAGGGTGCTGGTAAGAGTACTTACCACATAAACATGAGGGCCTGAGAGCCTGATTCACCCTGAGTTTGATTTTTCCAGCATTTATGTAAATTGCTACACATGGCCATGCACACATGTAACCCCAATCCTGTGGGAAGTGGAGACCAGAGATTTCGAAACAACTCATGATTCAAAATGAGTTTTATGCTTTTCGGTTACTTTATTTTGATACTCATGTGCATCATATATGTAAGAAACCACTGCCCAAAGCCAGGCGTGGTGGCGCACGCCTTTAATCCCAGCACTCGGGAGGCAGAGGTAGGAGGATCACCGTGAGTTCAAGGCCACCCTGAGACTACATAGTGAATTCCAGGTCAGCCTGGGCTAGAGTGAGACCCGACCTCGAAAAACCAAAAAAAAAAAAAAGAAAGAAAGAAAGAAGCCATTGCCCACTCCTTATGAAACCGAAGAACTTTCAATTTTGGCTTAGACATTCTAGAATAAGAGAGAAAATTGCCTCTAGTTCACTTAATTCTTCCCTATTTTCTAAGCAAACTATCAAATAGGGTTAACTAAAAATAGCAGCTGTGGGTTCAGTGAGAGGCTCCATCTCAAGGTAAGGAAGACATCCTCGGTTCTCCTCTGGCCTCTGCATGCGTGTGCACACACACAAATACACACACACACACACACACACACACACATCACACATCCATACACAGAATAATAATGGTAATTTAAAGGGTGTCATGTGTCTACCAGCCCTGAACTGAACAACACAGGTCAAAGCAAAGTAACCCAGTAGTAACCTCAATATCATCCAATTTCTTTTTTTTTAAATATTTTATTTATTCATTTTTAAGCAGAGAGATACAGAGAGAGAGAGAAAGATAGAGAGAGTGAGAGAGCCAGAGTCACCACCTTATGGGTCTGGCTTATGTGGGTCCTGGGGAATTGAACCCAGGGCCTTAGGCACTGAAGGCATGTGCCTTAACCGCTGAACCATCTCTCCAGCCCAATATCATCCAATTTCTTACAACCACAGCAGGACAGAGAGTTTAGTTAAAACTTAATTTGAGATGGCACATAAAAGCAGGCAGACTTAAATAAAGCTAATAAGAATTGTGAGGTTGCGGATGACTAGCCATAAAAACATCAACAAGTTCCAGACAGGACATTGCATTACCAGTCTCCTGCTTTCCACCTGGTCAGTGCCCTTGTTACTTTCAACTCAGCAAGTTTTTGTCTGATTTCTACATATACTACATCATCTTTCAACTTACCTTTTCTGCTTACAGAAAAGAAGTATACTTCTCTTTAACATCAGCACACAAATACAATAGCCCTGTACATCAATTATAAAATACAGAAAAGCTTTAAGTTTTATCTATTTTGAAGGACCTTAAACTAGTTTATTGCATCTGTCTAGCTTGTGAGTTTCTTGCTAACAGTGGACAATGTGCACCCATGAACAAGGCATGCATACACAATAAAGAGATGTACAGATCCCAATTAGAGTCACTGGGAGGCTTGAATTGATTGGTCTTTAAACAGTCTCAGTTAACTCCATTATTACAAGCTACCCACATAGTTAGAGAATTTATATCGATTATCCAAGAAGCTAAGATCTTACATGTGAATGGCTTCTTTTTTCTTTCGTTCAAAAATATTTTATTAACATATGTTAACTATACATAACAATGGGTGTACTTATGACATTTTCACATATAAACACAATGTACTTTTATCATTTGCCTCTCATTACTTTCTCCCATCTCCCTCTCACTCTGACTTCTCCCACCCTCTTCCCAACCAGTCCCCTATTCTGCTTATTGGCATGCCCTTGTGTATGGGTGTGTGGGTGTGGATGTGGATGGGGGGGGGATGTGTGTGTCCCAATGTGGTTTTTCAGTGTTGCCCATAGGATCCTGGTGAAGGACTTTTCCAGTAGCATGGGCTTCTTACCTGTAGCTACACTACTAATATAAAATAAAAAAAGTCTCTCCCTCCTGCAGTCCTGTTTCTAAAATAGCAAGCATAGCCCATCTGTTTCTATATACGTTTTTCTGGCATACCATATGAGGAGGTATTTTCCCTCTATAAAGAATGTTCTAGGCTGGAGAGATGGCTCAGTGGTTAAGGCACTTGCCTCTAGTGCCTAAGGCCCAGGGTTCAATTCTCAGTACCCACATAAGCCAGACCCACAAGTTGATGGCCCTGGTTCTCTCTCTCTCTCTCTCTCTCTCTCTCTCTCTCTCTCTCTCTCTCTCTCTCTCTCTCTCTCTCTTTAAAAAAAAAGAATGTTCTAGACTCATGTTTATGTGAGTCTTCCATTTCCAACCAGGGATTTAAAAACCTCAAAGGCAGGAAAAAAATTTTTCTTGCCCATCCTCTAGCCATGGACTAAGGCAGACATCCAAGGAGAACTGCTTGACTATGAGAGTCATACCTCTAGTGAGGCCAAGCAAAGCCTTTTCTCTATGAAGACAAGGAACAGAAATCCTCTTCTTAGAGAGAACTGCTATCAATTCCCCCCATGCATGTGTCACTCACCCCAGACCCTCCAAGAAGGCATTCCCTCTACTGTGGGCAAAGAAAACCACTAGCAGGAGTTTTCCAATGAGAAGAAAAGGCAGAAGGGAAAAAAAGTTTAATTCCAAACTACTAACTTGGTTCAATCCAACCAATCAATCCCATAAATCTAACCCATGTTTCAAAACAGCTCATGATTCATACTGTTTTATACACACACACATCATATATGTAAGAAACCATTACCCACTTCTCATGAAACCTAAGAACTTTCAAATTTGATTTAGACATTTAAGAAAAAGACAGGAAATTGACTCTAATTCACTTAATTCTTCCCTGTTTCCTAAGAAACTATAGAATGGGATTAACTCCAGACAAGGAAAGAATTAGGCGCCGTGATGGGTTGGTTTTACATGTTTTAGTGAATTCTTTTGGATTTTATTGAATGCAACTTACTGTAAAATGGAGGAGCCTACATATTTTATGTAACGAGCTCATAAAGCTGCCTAAATGAGCAAATGAGTGGATAGGTGGAAACAGACAAGATGGATGGATGGATGGATGGATGGATGGATGGATGGATGGATGGATGGATGGATGGATGGATGGGTGGGTGGGTGGATGGATGGATGGATGGATGGATGGATGGATGGATGGATGGATGGATGGGTGGGTGGGTGGATGGGAAACACACACCAAAGCTAATCTCGAAAGTCACAAAACTTTAAGGTGACTTTCAGTCTCAGAGTCCCAAACTCATTAAAACAAGCTTCCTTCATCATCCCTGCGGCACAAGGCAAGTGAGCGCCAGCAGGCTCTTTGGTTGCCACTGGCCACGGGAAGTCGGCTGGAATGCCTGTGGTTCGCAAAGACAGCCACATCAAAACCACGTGGAAATAACAGGTCGCCACACAACATGAAAGGAACAGTGACCTCCAACTGAACTCAAAATGAAAAAGATTAGAAACTAAAAAAGGAGAATTGACTCAATGACAGCAATGGTTTTCAGGAGGAGAGGGGTATGTTTTGGCCAGTCAAGTTAAAAATGCAAGTCAAATCACTGCTTTACTAAAAAAAAATGCAAACTAGGAATAAAACTGCACTAACTTTTGGCTTTCCCAAAAACATAGAAGGCTTGCTAGGTTATTTTTATTTATACACAAAAAAATGAGTTTGGAATGACTGTTATTTGGGGGAAATAAGGAGAAGGACCTTCTGAAAAGTCAGTTACCTATAAGGTAACAAAATTAAAGAGACAAAAGGGAGTTTTCATCTGTTTTCATTTTATGTCAGAAATTATTTTTAAAGTAAGTCTCCGAAAATAAGACAGGAATTTTAGTCCTCGGATTTTTTCACCCATTCTCCTCTTTACCTTCAGAAGAAGTAACAGTTAACTGCACAAGAAGGGGGGGGGTCTTTTATTTGTTTAGGGGAATAAAAGCAAAAATTTTTGGGAATTCTTAGCTAAAGAAGAAGGAGGTTGAGAAGAAAAAGGGAAAAAAAGAGGCTCGCTGTGGAGACAGATTCATCTGGGTTTGGTTCTCTCATAAGTAGGATTCTTTCCTCTTCAAAGATTAAAAACGTTTGCCTATATTGTGAACAGGTTTCAAATAATGCATTCTAATCTGTCCTTTAGTTGGTAGGAAACACCTTTGTTAAATTCCCTCTCACTACAGTCAGAATGACAATTATCAAAAAATAAAACAACAGCAAATGTTGGTGAGAGTGTGAGGAAAGAGGAACCCTCGTTCACTGCTGGTGGGAGAGCAAACTTGTACAGCCATTATGGGAATCAGTTTGGAGGCGCCTCAAAAATCTGAAAATAGGGCTGGTGAGATGTCTTAGCAGTTAAGGCATTTGACTACAAAGCATAAGGACCCAAGTTCGATTCTCCAGTACCCACAATTCCCCAGTATATACAGCCAGATGCACAAGGTGTGTCTGGAGTTCCTTTGCAGTTCCTGGAGGCCCTAGTGCACCCATTCCCCTCTCTCTCTCTCTCTCTCTCTCTCTCTCTCTCTCTCTCTCTCTCTCTCTCTCTCTCTCTCTCAAATAAATAAATAACTTTTTTTTTTTGGTTTTTCGAGGTAGGGTCTCGCTCTAGCCCAGGCTGACCTGGAATTCACTATGTAGTCTCAGGGTGGCCTTGAACTCATGGTGATCCTCCTACCTCTGCCTCCCGAGTGCTGGGATTAAAGGTGTGCACCACCACGCCCGGCTTAAATAACATATTTTTTGAAATCTGGAAATAAGTCTACCATCTGATACAGCTGTACTGCTCTTGGGCATGTACACTAAGGACTCCTCTCTTTACTACAGAGACACATGCTCAGCCATGTTTATTGCTGCTCTGTTCACACTAGCTAGAAATTGGAATAAACCCAGATGCCCATCAACTGATGAGTGGCTGAAGAAGGTGTGATGCATACACACAATGGAATTCTACTCAGTAGCAAGGAAAAATCAAATAATGAACTGTGCAAGAAAATGGATAGACTTGGAAAAAATCATACTAAGCAAGGTCACACAGGTTCAGAAAAACCAATGTCACATGTTGTCCTCATTTTCGGTTCCTAACTTGAAACAGCTTGAGTCAGTTGTCAGTTGTAGTAAGAATCAGGAATATTGGCAAGGAACTAGAATGAGCCAGGAGAGAGTGAAAACAAGGAGGGATAAGAGGAAGAGATATTTGCCAGGCATGGTGACACACACCTTTAATCCTAGCACTCAGGAGGAAGAAGTAGGAGGATCACTGTGAGTTCTAGACTACCCTGAAACTACATAGTGAATTCCAGATCAGCCTGGGCTAGAACAAGACCCTACCTCGAGGGAGAAAAAAATAAAACAGAATAGATACTTGACAGGCAAATGAATGGACAGATACATCTGTCTTGGGGAGATAGGGACGAGGAAGGGTGGGAAGAATTACACAAAACTAATGACGGTATAAATCAGTACCATGGAAACCTTCCTCCAGTTAGCTAGCTAAACACTGTAACTCTTTATAAGAGATACAGTGGGGAAGAAGTGCCCTTTAGAAGGTGGAGAAAGTTTAATCCTAAAACCATAGGTTCTGGCTGGTAAATCCCAGCTCCAGAACCAGTTTATACCTGACAGTGAGCTGTTGGTCATGGAAGTCCCCAAAGCAATGTAGGCCATTGTAAAACCACTTGATTTCCCCAAAGCTACTATTTAAGACCCAACTGCTGAAGACGCCACAGGCGGTGGTCATAGAACATCAAGAGATCACATTGAAACTGAGAAGGAAGCCAGCTTCCTGTTGGATAGTCCTCGTAGTGCTGGAAAGAGCTACGTTAGTGTCTGGGGGGGGGGGGTGAAAGTCACCACCAGACCAAGTAAGCAGGGATCCTGCAAGCTACAAACATCTGTCTGTCAAGATGTACACATCTGTGCAATAGTGGCACACGGCCTATGTAGGTAATCACTGCTCTCTGATTGGACATGATGCCTGCTCAATGGGAGGGAACTCTTGGTACAGAGAACCAGGTCAGAACCCTATAGATAGGAAAGGGCTGATCTGAACATGAGTGCTGCTCTCACCGCTGGCCTCACACCCTCCTCCAGGGAGATGTCGGTAGATGCTGAGTCTTCAAAATCATCAAAGCAGAAATTCAGAGGATGCAGAGAGCTGAAAGGTGACATAATACACCTGTGGAAGAGGGGGCAGAAAGATCCTAAGAGCCATAGGGTGGGAAGGACTATCCTGAGACACTGTCCTACCACAGAGACTGACTGGTGCATTCATGATCCCATAGTGAATGCCAATAACCCCCTGAGAAGGACCCTCAATGTGATGGGTTCACAGGAGAGGAGATATAAGAGTATAACCTGGCTGAAGCAGGAGGATTGCAGTGAGTTCAAGGTCAACCTGAGACTACATAGTAAATTTCAGGCCAGCCTGGGCTAGAGTGAGACCCTACTTTGAAAAAGAAAGAGCATGAAGAGTATAACCTGATGAATAGAACCAATGCACAAAATATTCATACAGTGAAGTTCATAACTATTTTTTTAACTTAAAAATCTGGCTTAGCTAGTCAGAAAATATTTGGGAAGGTAGTCTTAGAATAATAAAACTTAAGTATATCTTTTCATCTTTTTAGAGATTAAATAAAACATGAAAATATTCAGAAGTTAAATGTGATACACAGAATCTCTTAAATATGTCCAATTGTTAGGTTTCAACTAAAAAATTTTACTTGCAAAAAAAGAAAAAGCAAGAAATGTGAAGAAACTAAATAAAATTGATACAGATGTGTCTGACTTGGGAGGTAATAACAGAGAGAGGAGAGAGAGAGAGAGAGAGAGAGCGCCTGGCATTTCTCCTTCCTCTAATAAGCACTTCTTTAGGCTTTGGCGTTTTCAATACTAGGCAGTGAAAGGACCTTTTAAATCAGCATTTCTAGCACAAAGTAATATTCTGATTAAAATTACTCAAATTATTCTATGTTAATAATGGAGGAAAGATCTTCCACAGATACACTGAGAATTGCACCAAGAACATCCAAGTCCTGGAAGGGATGGAGAAGGGGGAAAGCAGAGTAGAGAAGCTAGGAGTTGACCTTTATTGAGATGCAGTTTGGATTTTCTGGGAGTTACTATGCTATTCTTTCTCCTTTTATTTAGATTTGAAATTTTCCACAATACAAACTATTTTAAAAGCCTCCATTTAGCATTTTACAATATATAGAACACAACCTTTGAGAATCAACATTTAATTATAGTATATAACTTGAAGCCATGAATATAGTCTGTCACAAAGAAATCATTTAAGGCATTCGGGCACTGTGTCATACACTTGTGATCCCGGCATTTGGAAGACTAAGGCAAGAAAATCATGAACTTGAGGAAGGGCAGGTGAAAAGGAGGATAAGGGAAGAGAGAGAGAGAGAAACACACAGATACAGATACAGATACAGAGGCAGACAGAAACAGTTAGGGGAACAAATAACAAGATGTCTTAAAAAGCTGTTAGTTGGAGTCATACTTATCATTTCTCCTATCATTTGAGACTCAAAAAGTTGATTTTTCTGTTCTCATTTCTCATTCTCTAAAATATTAGCATAAGAAAGCATAGTAGGGCTGGAGAGATGGCTCAGTGGTTAAGGCACTTGCCTGCAAAGCCTAACAACCCAAGTTCAATTCTCTTGGTACCCATGTAAATCCAGATATACAAAGTGGTGCATGTATCTGAAGTCCATTTGCAGCAGCTGGAGGCCCTGGTGCACCCATTCTGTCTGTCTCTCTTCTCTCTCTGCTTGCAAATAAATTAATAAAAATACTTTTTAAAAAAGAAAACATAAAAAAAGAAAACATAGTAGAGAGATGACATATATCTCTTACACAAAGGACTTTTAGGAAAAGCTAATGTTTATAATAACCATCAAATCAATGGAATATTTGAATCCACTCTTTTCCTGGCCTATTTTTAACATTTCCCCTTAATGTTTATTTCATGAACCATTATCTCTTTTTTTGTTCCTATAGCATTTTGAAGCAAACCTCATTTTTTGTTTGTTTTTTATTGTGTATGTATATGCATGTGTGTGATGCTGGAACAGAATCTAGTCTTCAAACACACTAGGTAATTATACTATACTATTATATATTATACTGTGTTAATTTTTTCAAAAAAAAATCACAGAATTCAGAGACAAGAAGGGTTTCATAAAGCAGTTAGTGCCTCTGAGCTCACTGGCCAGGTCAGTGTCATATGCAGTCATACTCAGTCACATCCTTCCCACTACCCAGGTGACATTTTATTTAGATTAGGACTTTGTGTGTATAAATCAAGTAAGTGTGAAGGAAGATTTCTCTAACTGTTCTCCCTGTACCCTGGATTAAGACATCACTTTTCTTTCCACGCCCAAAGATTCCTTTTCCCTTGAAGGAAACCTAATTCTGTGTATGTGACAAGTTCAATTTGTCTCACATTTGCCCACACCCTTCATTTTTATCCCAATTCACTATAACCTGAAAGTGCCCAGTGAAAACAACTCTTCCTACTACAGTCGCCAGGCCCAGTTCTTTTTTTTTTAATATTTTATTTATTCATTTTCAAATTTTATTTATTCATTTCAGAGAGATACACAGAGAGAGATACAGAGAGAGAGAGAGAGAGTGCACCAGGGCCACCACCTTGTGGGTCTGGTTTATGTGGGTACTGGGGAATTGAACCCAGGTCCTTAGGCACTGGAGGCAAGTGCCTTAACCACTGAGCCATCTCTCTAGCCCCACAGGGCCAGTTCTTTAAAAAGGAAGATGACAAGATGAAAGGATGGTGCTTAGAGAGCAAAGAGCAATTCCTCTCCTTCCACTCCTCACCCCATTCCCTAAGTAACACCCAAAGAAAATACTTTCTAACTTGCAGCAAGAGAAGAACTGGACCTTCAGAACAAAGCTTTGCGGTCTTTTCATAACGGGAAAGGCAAAAAAATTGATCTCCACAAACTGGTTTCCACTAAGTAAACCAAGGACACATTTCCACTAAGCCAGGATACAAGGAGGTGTTTCCAAAAGCAGATTACTGTCTCACCTTGACATTTCTGTGTGTGGGTGTGACCCTGCAGGACTCAAACATGGTTGGAAGAATACCCACCTGCCCTCTGGGTTTGCTGTTTCCTTCATCAACAATAATAGCAATCATGTATAGAACATTTACTGTGTGCCAGATACCTTACTAAATAACTTCCATACATCATTTCATTCTCTAACCAAGCTGGCAAGGAAGGCAGTGTTATTTCCCGTTCTAGAGACAGACTCGGCGACATGAAGTAACTGCCCTAGCTCACGCAGCTGGAAAGCAGTAGTCTTGATTCAGTCCAGTTGGGTCTAACTCCAACTGACAAGATAAAGTAATTGAGGGCACAGTGCCTTCTGCATTGGCCCAGAGTCTCCATGATCTACAGATTAGATTCCTCTCAGATCTACGGTAGATCTGAGGCACCTGCTGCTCCTTGAGCTACAGCTTGCTTAGGAAGCTGCAGCCTGGGCTTTATTCCCTCCCCACAGCAGGAGCCAAAGCCTCTCAGCTGAGAAGATAGTTGTACAAGGGGCAGGATGACAGCCTCAGAATGAGAAGAAACTGACTTCCATTGTGTTCACTCTTTCCATGTTGGGATTAGCTGGGACACTGCCCATTGTCAGGCCCAGAAATGCTATCCTATCCAACATCCACCATCCAGTGACCACTAGGACCCAGAGAGGGCCCAGCACCTGCTTCTCTGGGGACAGTGACAGAAAACCACCTCCCAACCATGCAAAGAGAGCCTTCAGGCTCTGGCTCTTGCCACCCACCACCCAGGGTGGCCAGCCAGCATGAGAAGACCTAGAGGCTGTTGATGGGCAGGTGTCCCACTTGAGACCATGAACATCACATTTCCAAGCCAGCTGTGTCCAGTCAAAGCAATATGCTACCCGAGGGCAAGGGCCCCTGGCTGACAAGTCACTCGGACTGGAACAATGAAAGAAGAGGCACCCTGGCAAGTGCAAGGCTGTGGCGGTGGGCCCTTGGGTCCCACTCTGATGACCTGATAAGGAGATGCTGGTAAGATGTGGTCTTGGTGGTCTTCGCAGCTTCACTGGACACTGCAAACAGGGACTGGGGGGATGCACACCCACTCCCCAGCCCCACCTCATTTCCTGACCTATGAAACTGTCTCATTGTACCAACCCATCGTTAAAAGATGAAGAAAAATCAATTCGGCTGTGAAGTTTCAAACCACTAATAGCTCACTCCTTCCTCCTCACCCCGTCAAAAAAAAAAAAAAAAAAAACTGGCTGTTCAACTAGACGACGTCACTATTTTTTAAGGCTTCTATTTTAGAAATCAATTTGTCTACATATACTTTGCTTATATCCCTCTATTTTCCACAGGGTTTGTTTGCGTTAGTTTCAGTGTTTTCTCACACATGCACAATACTTGGGGACTCATATCGTGTGCAAGACCACAGTTTCTCACGCTGTTTTTTTTTTATTGTCCATAATGAGTTACATTATTTAATGGGCAAATGATGAGTTGTTATCCCCAGTTCCCCAATACCCCTCTTCCCCATCCCCAATCGGTTGGGTATCCTCCTCCATGGACAGTCTGGATCAGTCCTTGGGGCTGGGGACCATGGATAGCCTAGTACTCAGCCTCGTTCTCCTGGCCCAAGTGTGTTGTTACTGAGGGATGCCATGCCTCTGATATTCTCCCCCACCACGGCTCTCACAATCTTTCCGCCCCCTCTTCCGTTCAGTTCCCTGAGTCGTGGTGGGTGAGTATTAAGGATGCTTTAATGTTGTGAGCTTAGGGGTCTTTGTGTCGAAGATGGTTGATTTCTGTCTCACTGGCTTATCCTGTGTTGATTGAATGGCTGTGGCTGTGGGTCCCTTGTTCATCCCATCATTCTCTGAAGGGTTCCATATGGATCCTCCACGATATGACTGTGGTGGCTCATCTCTTTTTTTTTTTTTTTTTTTTTGAGACAGGGTCTTATGTAGCCCAGACTAGCTTCCCATTCACTATGCAGTTTATAAAATGATCTTGAACTTCTGATCCTTCTTCCTCCATCTCCTGAGTGCTGGGATTACCTGGTATAATTACCAGGCATATACCACCCAGTTAATGTAGTGCTGGGTATCAAACCCAGGGCTTTATGCATGCTAGGCAGGCTCTCTAGCAATGGAGCTATACCTCCAGCCACAAAAGGTCAGAATTACCAAGCACCACTGACAACAGACCCATCCTTTGGCTCTGTCCATCTCAGAACCCAGGAGAACCCTGGAACATCTGAAAGAATGAGGAAAGTAACAGCCAGTGCCAGAGAGAAGGGCTTCTTCACCTAGATTCCATAACCAAGTATGCTTTGGCCCTTCTGTTGGAAAGTGAATGGGGTGGGTTTGGTCCCTAGCTCCATATAAAATAAAGAATGGTGCTGTAAGCCTATTATATTGCAAATTTGAGAACACCCTTGGGTACATGAGACCCTGGGGGGAGAGAGAGAAAGAGAGAGAGAGAGGAGAGAGAGAGAGAGAGAGAGAGAGAGAGAGAGAATGAGAGAGATCACCACAGAGAGCAGTGAAAGCTAATAGGACCCAATAGGAGCCTACCATACATGGAAGTTAAATCAACCCTCTCTGTGCATGTTTGATCAGAACTGAGTGCGCACATATCCTTCCCTCGGCCTGCACTGTCCCTTCTCTCCGATCCATGGCCTCTCATTGCTGGCTTCCTCTACTCTGGGAAACTCCTCCAGTGTGAGTTACATGCCTTCCTACATGTGTGCTCTGTATACATATTTTTTTAAGATGGCCACTATGCCATGCCTTGGAATGTCTGTGTACACTCAAAGCAAAGACTGCCTTTTTCCTAGCCTGTTCCCAATGCCTACCATAGTACCTGATGTGCATGCTTACTGCTTGTTGAATAAAACATTTACTCATCACCTAACTGGTCTGCTACCCCCAGAATACTTTTCCTTTCACCTCTTCCTTCTCTATTCTTTATTTATTGAGATTCTCAGGCTTGGCTGCAATTAGAATTACTTTACTTCTTAAAAATATCTTTCCCTGACCCAATTCCCAGACTATCCCTAATCAAC
>PVHP010035942.1:0-18167 GCA_004024765.1 Zapus hudsonius
GGCTAGAGCGAGACCCTACCTCGAAAAACCAAAAAGAAAAAGAAAGAAGGAAGGAAGGAAGGAAGAAAGCCCATCCATGGGCTTACTGTCTCTATGCCTGGAATCCTCTTCCCCATCTGTCATCTGCTGGCCCACTCCCTCCATGGTCTTGGGTCTCTTTTCAAACACTACTTTATGGGGATTCCTCTGCCCCATGACCTACATGTCCTAAGGCTGTTGCACTTTCCTTCTGTTGCTGAAGCAGAATTCAATTCCTTCACCCCAAGAAATCCAGTTTTAAAAACTTCCTGAACCCTGGGCATGGTGGCACATGCCTTTAATCCCAGCACTTGGAAGCCCAAGGTAGAATTGCCGTGAATTCTAGGCCATCCTGGGATTACAGAGTGAATTCCAAGTCAGCCTGAGCTAGAGTGAGACCCTACCTCAAAAAAACAAAAAACAAACAAAAAAAGTTGCCTGATTGAGTCATTGCTATCTAAAGCCAAGTTATTTTTTTTGTAACCAGAGAGAGAGAGAGAGAGAGAGAGAGAGAGAGAGAGAATTGGTGCCCCAGGGTCTCCAGCCCCTGGGAATAAACTCCAGATGCATGTGCCACCTTGTGTAAATGGCTTCACATGGGTACTGGGAAACTCAGGTGGTTAGGCTTTGCAAGCAAATGCCTTAACCACTGTGCAATCTCTCCGGCCCTAAGTTAATTTTTAAAAAAATTTTTTTTTACAAAATCAGGTAGGCAGGGATGGAAGAAAGTCATGAGTGCCGCTTCTACAAACCGTTCTTTTCTTCTTCATGGCAGTTAGGCTGACTATAGACTAGTTGCTTTCATGTTGCTGTGACCCACATACCTAATAGCAACGACTTAAGAGAAGAAAGATTTATGTTGGCTCACGGTTTCGGGGTCTTTCTGTTCATCACAGCAAGGAAGGCCTGGTGGAGTTCATGGCATCAGGAGCATGTGGTGGAGGTCTGTCCATATCACTGCACACCAGGACACAGCAATAGCCTTCAAAGGCTCACCCTAATGACTGACTTTTTCCAGCCAGACCCCATCTCCCCAAGGCTCCATGGCTCCCCAAAACAGTGCCAGTAAAGTGTGTCCCATGAGGGCTCATTTCGGACCCAAACTATAACAGTTTGGTACTTCTGAAAAGATGTTGGCCTTCCAGGGGCCACATCAGGTTAATACTAACCAGGGCTATTTTTTCACCTTCCTTTCCTTGGGATTCTGGACTCCATATTGTCATTATTTACTTTTGCTATCATTCTGGTACAGTGTTCTGTAGCCCCAGTACCTCTTTTATTCAACAATAAAATCATCCAAACAATTATCCAAGCACATCCTTCAAACTTGGAGAGATGTCTAAGCCTCAGAACCATTTGTTTTTGTGACTTTGAACTTGCACATTTAAAATAAACCATGTACTAGACAGAAGAATTCGCTTTGGATCTGAGCCTCCCTTCGTGCTCTTCCTTCCTTCTTCTGGGTTTAAAGCAGAAGGCATCTTAACGCGTGTAAGCCTGTTTCGAATTCTCTAAAAGCTAGTTTGAAGGGTGACAGGGACCTCCCTCACATTTCCTGGGTGGAAATAATGCCTGCCATGGTTTTCTGAACAGTGTGAGTATCCTGGAGTTGAAGCTCTGCAGGACAGGACCATTGGGATGGGCCCTTGGATGGTGGGTTCTCCATGAGTAGCAAGGGTCCGAACAGAGTGGGTTACCTCCTTGAAGGTATGTGATCCTTGCCAGCCCCATGGCTCTGCAAGTGAGCTGCCATCCCGCGGCCCAGAGACTACTTGCCTGTGATGTAAGGTAATGGGGTATGAGTTCTGATGGACTGAAAATGGCGTGATCCAGACAGACTATGACAAAAAAATGGAGTTTGCTTTTATACCAGTGACAGCTGGGACTACAAAAGGCAGAGAAATGAAGTTTACCAGCACACAGAACTGGATTTGGTAAAAGTTATAGCAGAACCTAGGACCACATGAACCAGGTATGGTGATGCATACCCATAGTCCCAGCACTTGGGAGGTGGAGGCTGGAAGATCAGAAGTTTAAGGTCATCCTCGGCTACATAGTGAGTGTGAGGCCAGCATGGGCTGAAGATTCTTTCTTTTTTTAAAAATATTTTATTTATTCAATTTCAAGCAGAGAGAGAGAGAGAGAGAGAGAGAGAGAGAGAGAGAACACCAGGGCCACCATGTTGTGGGTCTGGCTTATGTGGGTCCTGGGGAATTGAACCCAGGGCCTTAGGCACTGGAGGCAAGTGCCTTATCTGCTGAACCATCTCTCCAGCCTGAAGATTCTTTCTTTAAAAACAGAACAAAACAAAAACTAGGGTCTCAAGGACTCCAATCAAATGGACTTCCCAGGAGGTAAAGACAGGTCAAAGGAGACAGGAAGGGAAGGTGTGTGCTCTTCCAGAGGTCTAAAGACAAACCACTCTCCTTAGGGAATTGGTTCAAGTGAAAAGATTTTTAGCCAGAGCAGATCCCCAAATCTGTGGCTTCATAATAAATACAGTTCAATCACTCATTCATTCAATAACAACTTACTTTTGTGTGTGTATGTGTGTGTGGTGTGTTCACGTGTGTGCAGATTCTATTTGGTCGTATGTGGAGGCCAGAGGAGACTGTCAGTTATCCTTCCCTCTCTTCTACTTGATTCTTTGTGATGGAGTCTCTCACTGAAGCCGGTGTGTCTTTTTCAGTCAGACTAACTGACCAACAAGCACCAGCTCTTTTCTCATCTTCCCTCCCCACAGGACCAGGATTCTAGGCATGCAAGGCCATGCCCACTGTTCGTGTGGGTGCTGGGAATAGAACTCAGACCCTGGTGGTTTGCTGCCAGCCCCCTTGCCTGCCATCTCCCCAGCACACCATGTACTTTTCTCTGCTGCCTCCTAACCGCTGTTATCACTGGATTTTCTCCCAGCACAGTCTCTGTAACAGCTAGAGACACTTCCAAATGCCATTCACATTAACGCTGTCTGGCAGAGAGGACCAGGCACCTGCAACAGAAAGGACTTGTCTCTTGCTTTCTCCCGTTCATGTTCTTGTTTTCTTCTGGACCCTCCCGCTGCTGCTGCTGCAAAGCTGGGTGCCTTCTCCAAGGGGAAAAGGGACCCCCCCTCTTCATCTCCATACCTGAAAGTCAAGACTTTCAGCCTCTTGGTCCCAGCTCCAATGATCAAGGCTGCTCCAGAGCATTCTTGACTTCTGATCAACTCCTTTTTCCCTGCTGGAGTCCATCTCTGATGCCTCCAGCCCTACTCCAGCTTGATCAGGAAAGAGCAGGAGGGGATTGAAATCTCTGGTGAGTGTGTGGGATGATGTGAGTATGACTTCGTTCACAAGAAAGAAAACTTACTGTTAAAAAAAAAAAACCTTTAAATGATGGAGGTACTCCAAGTGCCCAAATCTTCCCTTTATTTTTTATGTTTGTGAGCACAAACATGTGTGTATTGTGTGTGTGCATGTTTATGTGTGTGCAGGTGGAAGTCAGAGGACAACCTTGAGTTTTGTTCCTCTTTTTTTAATATTTTATTTATTAATTTTCAAGGAGAGACAGAGAGAGAGAGAGAGAGAGAGAGAGAGAGAGCATCAGGGCCACCACCTTGTGGGTCTGGCTTATGTGGGTCCTGGGGAATTGATCCCGGGGCCTTAGGCTCTGGAGGCAAGTGCCTTAACCACTGAGACATCTCTCCAGCTCTTGTTCCTCTTTCTGACCCAGCATTTCTTATTGGCCCTGTAGCTCACCTATTACGTTAGGCTGGCTGGCCAGCAAGTCCCAGGGATCTGTCCTTCTCTGCCTCCGCAACACTGGATGACAAGCACCCCACACCTAGCTTTTTTTTACATGCATTCTGAGGGTGGAACTCAGGTCCTCATGCCTGCAAGGCGAGTACTTGACTGATTGAACTCTCTCCCCAGCACTCCCCAAAAGTCTTCCCTTTCTTGGCCCAGAATGGTCAAGGCCTTAAAATAACACAGTACTTGGCTCCTGAGAAGTAAGTGATGACCGTTTCCTCTGAGCTAATGGCCCTTGAGTTCAGTTAGAAATGTCTCTCAAGTTCAGTTAGAAAGACAGACATTAGGAGAGTTCTTCTCAGAGTTGTAAAGGTTCTTAAAGAGAAAAATATATCTTGGTGATTTGAAATTCATTTTAACTTTGCAGTGCCTGCTAATACCTACACAGACCTTCATACTAAGAGGAAAATATGATGACACCAAAATGAAAGAGACTGATTGAGAGGGGGAGGAGATAGGAGGGATGGTGGGGAGGGAATTATAATGGTTTATTATCTATGGAAACTATCAATAAAAAGTTTTTAAAATTCATTTAAAATTTTAAACTTAAGATATAATTTGGGGCTG
Organism: Zapus hudsonius; assembly: GCA_004024765.1. Taxonomy (NCBI): domain Eukaryota; kingdom Metazoa; phylum Chordata; class Mammalia; order Rodentia; family Dipodidae; genus Zapus; species Zapus hudsonius. The sequence continues at coordinate 4,374 of PVHP010035942.1, forward strand.
AAGAGATGGCTTAGCGGTTAAGGCGTTTGCCTGCAATGCAGAAGAATACAAATTCAATTCCCCAGTGCCCATATAAAGCCAGATGCACAAGAGGGTGCATGCATCTAGAATTCATTTGCCGTGGCTGGAAGCCCTGGCGCTCCTATTCTCTCTTTCTCTGTCTGTCTCTCTCTGTCTCTCTCTCTCTCAAATAAATAAATAAAATGTTTTTAAAAAGATATAATTTGATAAGCAGGAGACCCTGCAAACAATGCAACCCACCAGACAGACAGGAAGCACACATTTGTGTAATAATGGCACATAGCCTATATGGGTAGCCAACTGCCCTCCAGTTGGACATGAGGGTCACTCATTCAGTGGGAGGAGCCAAAACAGTGCAAAACAGGTAGGAAACTCACAACCCCAAGATAAAGGCCCCTATTGTTCTCTGGACCAGCTGAATGGGTATCCTCATCAAACTGTCTCTCAACATTATATGCGTGTTCTCCTTAAAGCTGCTCTCACCCTTGGTTGGAGAATCTTGTTTTATTTTACAGATGGCAGAGAATACTAGGGAGATCAAATTTCCACCAAACTCAACAAGGAAAGACAGATGACTGCTTACCATGAGATGTGCCACCTCTACCACATTAACCGGGGTCCTGGAGAAACCAGAGAGGAAGCAGCGATAAGAGTATTGCTCTCAATGCTAGCCTGACAACCACCTCCAGGGAGATAGCAACAAGCATGGAGATTAATTGAAACACATTGTAACAAAATACAGAGAGGTACAGTGAACTCAACGCTACAAAAAAAAATCTTCCAACATACCCAAGGTTCATGGATGGTTGCAGAGAGGGGGCAGGAAGATTGTAAGAGCCCCAGGGTGGATAGAAACATCCTGAGGTACCGCCTCCCCCTCAAAAAAAAAACTAACAGAAGCCCTAATTACCCCCACAATGATCACCAAGGACCATACTGATGAGGGCCCCAGGAAGATGGGGACCAGGGGTGAGGAGATACAAAACTATAACCTATGTAAAAATATTTACATATATATTTATATTTAAAACCAAAAGCTTAAATTTTTTAAATGTAATTTAAAATTACATTTGATTTGCATCCAGCAAGTCCTGTACATAGGCAAAAAGAAAATCCCCTTAAGTCATCCCTCAAGGCACAAGAAGACCCGGATGTCTCCCAGGAGCACATGTGTCTCAGAAGGTGGTCGTCTATGATTGCATACTGAAAATGTCATCCTGAGATTCTCCTTCAGATCAGAGGTAGGGATGGGGAGCACCCAGAATTCTGTCATTTCTAACAAACTTCCTGAATATTTTCCCACTGAAATTGGAGAACTGTGGTGGTTTCAATGTAAATGTATGTCCCTCATAGCCTGAGATTTTTAATTGAGATTAAACTTCCTACTGAGTCTTCAACAGGTGAAGCCCTGCTGGAGGAGGTGTGTCACTGATGGCAGATCTTGAATCCATCTCTACTAGGTGTGTTGAGCTCCATCTGTACACGCTTGGGGATGCTGCCTGTGGTCTCTCTGCTGTGGATGCCTGATGGAGTGAGCCAGCTTCTTCCAACATGATACAGCTTCTCCTGAAGGAGCAATGCCTGCTGGTGTCCGGCTGAATACATATATTATACCTACCAAACTGTCTTATAAGCACTTTTTTTAAAAAGTGAGCATACCCACATGATAATGCTACTCTCACTTCTGGCTTGAGAAGCTTCTCTTTTTTAGAAGGTGGTGACCACTGGGATAACTCAAAAGACTCCATAGTGCTGAGAAGAAATGACAGTGGAGTGTTCAGCACTGGGACATCTCTGTCACACTTCCCAAGGCTCAGGGTCTATTGTGGAAGAGGTGGTGGAAAGATCGTAAGAGCCAAAGGAAGGGGAGGACTGCTTACAATGCAAACTTCCAGACACAAAATGCCCTTGATATTCATGACTTCGCAGTGTCTGATAATGCCTACACATAATGGAGGAAAAGATGGTGACACCTAAACAAAATAGAGACTAACTGAGAGGGGGGATATATGAGGGAGGGTAGAGAGGGAATCATAATGGTTTATTGTCTATAATTATGGAAGCTATCAATAAAAAGTTTTTAAAAAACTTCCCCTGGAATCTGTAAACCTAAAATAAACCCTTTCCTCCAATAGGCTGCTTATGGCTGGATGTTTGTCCCAGCAATGAGAAAGTAACTGCTACAGGAACTATTATTCTAACTAGTGAAAAACAAAAATAATAAAGACCAATGAGCTCATATGAAATGAGAGTTTTAGAAGCCCCCAAATGCCTCTCATGTCTCTCAATAAATACTCCATGCAAGAACTTGTGAGAGACTGCCTATGTGTTCTGAAGAGGGACCCTTCACTACATAAGAATAATGGATTCTGGGAAGGAGATGGCTTGCCTTCAGCGTAGAGGTGGAAGGATCACCATAAAGACAGAGGTGTTCCAGGGGCTTTCTGGCCAACAGCTACAAGAACAGACTTGGGATAAGGAGACTTCTGACTGGACAGGAGGCTGAGCAGTTGGAGTTCCAAAGAACATCCTTGTTTTATTTCATTTAATTTAAGCCACAGATCCCTGTTCCTTGCTGGCATGTGAAAACCTAGCCAATGAGATAGGAGGCTACATCTGCTTGAAGTGCTTTTGGAAATACCTTCTCCTACAATGGAAGAGTTATGGAATGAGATTGGCCCTGCTGTGATGTCTGGACCTTCATCAGCCACACGGCTACCGTTCTGCATCTGATCCTAATCAGGAACTTGGAGCCAACCTGTCCCTGGGTTTCTAATTTTGGTAAGATAAATAAGAATTATCTGTATAATTTAGGCCATTTTGTATTAGATTCTTCTCAACTTGTATCCAAAACATTCTAATGGATAGATGGGGACTTCTTAAAACCCCCAGCCATATATACTGCATATATGTGTGTGCTGTATTATATATAATAACTAGGAAATGAGGAGAGAGATTTGTGACTGTTAATGGCAGATATTTTTCTATGAGGGGGACAGCTTTGCTGGGACAAAGACTGGGGGTTGTTAGGGAAGAAAGTAGGACTTCAAAGATCCAAGTGTCTGAGAGGGAATATCAGATGATGCTGGAATTTTAGAGGAGGAAGGAACCTCCTGAATGTCCAAGGGTCAACATGGCAGAATCAGGAAATAGATGTCAATAACCATCAGGCTTTCAGGTGCATGAAAGCACACCCTCTGCCAAGTTCACCAGCACTGGCTATGGTTAGATTCCTTGGTGACTCCAATGAAGGTGTGAGCTGCACACATAGACTGATGTGGGACATTTGAGTCAGAAATGGCTGGTGTGGGACTGAAGAGATGGCTTGGCGATTGGGGCGTTTGCCTGCAATGCAGAAGGACCTGATTCCCCAGTGCCCATGTAAAGCAGATGCACAAGAGGGCTGGAGGCCCTGGCGTGCTCATTCTCTGTCTCTCTCTCTCTCTCTCTCTCTCTCTCTCTCTCTCTCTCTCTCTCTCTCTGTCTGTCTCTCTCTCTCTTTCTCCCTCAAATAAATAAATAATATATATTAAAAAAAAAAGAAAGAAAAATGGCTGTTGTGGTTGAAAGAGCCCCAGGGATGAAGCACCATGGCTTGGAGAGGGCTTTGGCTGTCCCTGGTCGGTAGAACTGGGAGTTGGAAGTAATCTTTTCCAGAGCTCAAATCCTACAATGCCCCAGCCGAATCCTCGGTTACAGGGACAAGCCTGTCACCCTGTATGAAGAGTTCAAAGGCTTGATTATGCCTTCTCTAGATAGTAGCTCATCAAGGAGGGAGGGGGCAGAGCAGGTACAAAAATCCTAAAGAGTGTAAGAGAGAAAAACTTAAGCCATGCCTGGCATTTGGAGAGCTGAGGAATCTTGAGAGGAGATCTAGTGCTCCCAGTGAGGTCTAGGGACTCAGAAGCTGGTAAGCGTGGGAGAGTGTGGCCTGGTCACCACAACTCTGGCATTGTCCTCTTGCCCAGGCTGGACCAGTTAGAGTGTCACACCTGCATGGGCCTTGCATCTGAATACGACAAGCTTTGCCAATGTATCCAAGCCAGCCTCTCCCTCTTCATTGCTACTGCTTCTTGGGAGGAGAAATGGAACTACCAGAAGAAACCAGAGAAGCCTCTCCAAGGATGACAGAAACCCCCAACTCCTAGCTCCAAGCTCCCTGCCTGGAATACCAGCTGTTCCCATGCTGGTGCCCACCTTTGAGATGCCTCCCGTGTCTTTAGACCTGGGCTGCTGAGGGATAGGCAGCTGCTGCTTACCACTTGTCATCATATGTGCCGGGCAGCATCCTCTCAGTCACATCCTTGCTCTGTCCCTCCTCATCCTGATCGAAGTAACCATTCTTCTACACCAGCTCTCGTCCTGTGACACCCCTGCCCCCAGCTGTCATAAGTCACACCTCAAATCTCCTGGACAACTGCAGTAGCCTCCACACCTCTAGCCTCTACCACACTAACCCATGCATTGCACAGGAAGCCAGCTGGTCAACCTCCTTAAGACCCTGGGTGTTTATTTGTTTGTTTGGGGTTTTGTTTGTTTGTTTGTTTGTTTGAGGTATGGTTTCACTCTAGCCCAGGCAAACCCTGGTATTCACTCTGTGGCCTCTGGCTGGCCTTGAACTCACTGTGATCCTCCTACCTCTGCTGGGATTAAGTGTGCGACATCACGCCCTGCCTAAAATATAGTTTTAATCAGATTGCCCATATAGTCTAAACTCCTTTTTTAATGTCACCCTCAGTGTTTACAGAACAAAATTTAAATCTCTCAGTGGGACTTCCAAGATCCTGCACAATCCAGGCCTAGCTATCAGACTTTATGTCTACTTTAGCCCTTTCTGAAGCCTCTAGCCACCCCATGTTCTAGCCACACTGAAATACAAGTTTTTCTGAATGCCTTTGTGTTCCAACCTTCCTGCCTTCACTCTGTATGTCCCTCATCAGAGCCTTGATGAGGTGAGAGGCAGAGGTGTCCAGATGACAGACCACCTGGTTGCTGAGAAGCTAACACACTGGTGCCATCAAAAGACATCTCAGATGCTGAAACTTCCCATGCTTGTGACTTTCATAGTGGAATCTTCCTGAGCATGGATCCCCTTAGAGAGTCAACCATGAAATTAGGCCCAAGTAATAGCATCAAGCATAGATTGGGGGGGCTGGGGATGTGGCTTAATTGGTAGGCAGGTTGCCAAGCATGCAAGAAGTCCTGGGTTTGATCCCCAGTACTGCATAAACATGGCATGATGCTGTACACCAGTAATCATCCCCACACTGGGGAGATAAAGACAGGAGAGTCAGAAGTTTAAGGTCATCTTCCACTACATGAACTACATGAGACCTTGTCTCAAAACAAAAGGGCTGAAGAGATTGCCCAGTGGTTAAAGGAACTTGCTTGCAAAGCCTGATGGCCCAGGTTTGATTCCTCAGTACCTACATAGAGCCAGATGCACAAAGTGGTGCATGCATCTGGAGTTTGTTTGCAGTGGCAGGAGGCCAGTAGATAATTTTAAAAAATAGATTGGGTGCCAGAAGTTGAGGGTTCTGTCCTACATACACCCTCATGCTCCTCTGGCTCTTTCATTCAGTGTAGCCTAAGGAGGCCAGCTTAGCAGCTGCTGGGCTCTGCTTATACCACTGTGTCCATGGTCTGGGGAATGTGATGCAGGCCCTAGACTCTAGGAGTCCAACAGGGACACATGGATCATGTGTGACCTGCATGCCCCTTGGGAGCCCCTCATCTTTATCACTGCTGCTGCTGCTGTTCAGGAGAAAAGGAAGACGAAGCATAACAAGAAAGAAAGAAAGAAAGAAAGAAAGAAAGAAAGAAAGAAAGAAAGAAAGAAAGAAAGAAAGAAAGAAAGAAAGAAAGAAAGAAAGAAAGAAAGAAAGAAAGAAAGAAAGAAAGAAAGAAAGAAAGAAAGAAAGAAAGAAAGAGAGAGAGAGAAGGAGGGAGAGAGGGAGGGAGGAAAGGAGGAAAGGAGGTAAGAAGGAAGGAAGGAAGGAAGGAAGGAAGGAAGGAAGGAAGGAAGGAAGGAAGGAAGGAAGGAAGCCACCTTTCCAGATTGGCTTCTACAGATGTCCTTGGAGCTTTGTGAGGTCATCCGTATGAGGATTTGCTACTTCCAGGGTATGACTGATATGCCAGGCAGCAGAATACAGCTCACAGATAAATTGAATGGTTGCCACTTAATTCCACTAAAATCTCATCAACAACCAAGGCTTTATTAAAAACTTCTGACAAATCGTGTTGACTTACTATTGTAAATTACATTGAATTACCCCAAAATTCCTAGGTAGAAATCCTAGCCCCCCAGCACCTCAGAATGTGACCTTATTTGGAAATAAGGTTGTCGTGGATGTAATTAGTGAAGATGAGATCATTAGGGCGGGCCCTAATCCAATAGAACTATCAGTTACAGAAAGGAAATTTGGACTGAGAGAGAGAAAGAGAGAGAGAGACAGAATCCTTCCCAGGGACCGGTGCTGAGAGAAGATACTCTCCACAAACCAGGGAGAGGGATGAACCTTACAGCAACTCCCTTACCTACTTTTATTCATCCTGATCGTTCAAATGAGAACTCCAAAGCTCTGGAAGGGGTTGAGTCTTATCCACGGTATTGAGTTGCTGAGCCATTATTTGAACTCTGCTGCCCACGTGGGAGCCTCTGTTTCGTTTTTCTCTACATCACCCATTGCTCCCTCGAAAGAGATGTTCTTAGAAATAATGCTATCCCATGTCCTGGGGTCCAGTGAGCTATACCTCTGTTAATTACTGTTCTTGTTGCTTTGGAACAATACCTGACAAAAGCAACTTGAAGGAAGGAAGGAAGGAAGGAAGGAAGGAAGGAAGGAAGGAAGGAAGGAAGGAAGGAAGGAAGGAAGGAAGGAAATAAGGGTGAGTTTATTTGGCTCGTGATTTAAGAAGTGGTTCATCATGGTAGGAGGAGTGTGAGATGGTTGGTTGCATTATACCCACAACCAGGAAGCAGAGATGAGTGCTGGTACTCAGCTCGCTTTCTCCTTTAAAAAAAAAATACATATATAAACCAGACATGGTGGTGCACGCCTTTAATCCCAGCACTCGGGAGGCAGAGGTAGGAGGATTGCCGTGAGTTCAAGGCCACCCTGAGACTACAGAGTGAATTCCAGATCAGCCTGAACTAGAGCGAGACCCTACCTCAAAAAAACAAAAACGAAAAATATATATATATAATTTATTTATTTATAAGAAGAGAAAGACCAAGAGAACAGAGAGGGAGAGAGAGAGAAAAAAAAGTGTCAAGGCCTCCTGCAGCTGCAAACAAACTCCAGCAGGTGCATAAGTCACCTTATGCAACTGGCTTTACATGGGTACTGGGGAATCCAACCTGGCTTTGCAAGCAGGCGCCTTAACCACTGAGCCATCTCTCCAACCCTTGATTTCTCCTTTGTATTCAGTCCAGGACCCCAGCCCATGGGATGGCCCCATCCACATTCAGGGTGGGTTCTTCTCAGCTCAGTTAAACCTCTCTGGAAACCACAGATGTGTCTCCTGGGTGACTCTAAATCCCACCAGGTTGACAATGCAGGTTACCCATCCCAACCTGGTAGTCGGCTTCTTCAAGTGGACATGCTCAGGCATTATTCTTGTTGACACAAATGGGCTCGCTCATGTCACTCAGGACAGACAGCATGCGTTACACTCCAAGATGCTCACACAGGAGTCCGAGTGGTCAGCAAGCCAGTAGGGGATAGCAGTGGAGACCCAGCTGTTAAAAGGAATCAAGAAGCTGATGTAACTGAACAAAGCAGGTTTGCATCTTACTGAGAAAAGAGCCAAAATAAGCATAGATAAGTGATAAGCGAATGGAGAAAGACAGATGTGTTACTCTCTCGGGTCAAAAGAGCTGAGGCGTCCATTCCAAAGTGATGCCCTCCTTAAGCCAAAGACGCTTGGAGATTTTCTTTACCTATGTATATTTTGTATGTGAGCCACTTTAGTGGCTGAAACATTCAAAGCAGGCTTAAGATGTGCACTGCTGAGCATGCTTCGCTTAAGCTTATTGTTCAAGAAGGGAAGATCAGACAGTCTGGGGTGTTCTCACCGTGGGTCAAGGTGTTAGGCCTGTTGTCACCAATGATATCAGCCCCACTCAGCTGTAATGGTAAAGGCAGTATTCATGGGCCTGGTGACAGTTCTGCAGAGTGGCACCGAGCACCAAGGAAGGCCATGAAAATTCAGGGCAGGCAGGAAACAGATGAGTAGTTTTATGGAACAAGGCATCGGAAAGAACAGAATTAAGCAAGGGATACAGAAATGCCAGGACTCACAGAGATCAGGGAAGTGACAAATCAAGGAGAGGGTGACCTCAAGGCTGGCCAGAAAGGGGGTGATGAGAGAAGAAGTCTCTGAGGGGAGATGTTGCCCCAAGGTCAGAGGCAACTGGTCTTGGGAGCTGACTTCCTTGGGGCTGACTGGTAGAAATAAGGTGTAATGACAGTGACATAAATCCCCTCTACAGATGAAACAAAGAGAGGAATCTTGTGTGAGGTGATTGAACCAGATTTAGGTAGAGTCATGGGGAGCTGCCGTTTTCAGATCCTCCTTTCAAGTCCAAGATCGTGATAAGCCTTTGACAGCTTCTGGGACAAAATACACCCCCTTCATTTCTCTTCTGATTCCAGGCTCCTGCCAGGTAGCAGAGCAGAGGGCCCAGATGTGCCCTGGACACTTCATGAAGAGATCTGTCCACTCTCAGCTGGCCACTATTGTCTACAGTCACAGGTGTGGAGGTCCAGGCTCAGCAGATGAGGCCAAGCGAGGCCAAGGACGCTCTTCTCCTTTGGGTCCAGTTCAACCATCTTGCCAACATACCACATTTTTCTCAACTATGCAGGGCATGAACATTTTTAAATGTTGTCAGTTATATAACCTAACAAACATCATTAAAAAATAAATTTTCTAGAAACATGAAAAATGTTTGTATCCCATTTTAAGTCCAGCCTTTCTTAGGGAAGACAAATGTGTTCTAGTTCTACTGTGTCCTATTCTGTCTCATTGCTAATGCTGCCTGGAGTGCAATGTTGAGGATTCTAATGAGGCTCGACGAGAGAGAAATGTCTCTGGATGTAACAGTCACCTTCTCTTGGGCTGGAGACATGAGATGGCTTAGCGGTTAAGGCACGTGCCTACAAAGCCTAATGTCCTGGGTTCAATTCTCCGGTACCCACATAGCCAGATGCACAACGTAACGCATTGCATCTGGAGTTTGTTTGCAGTGCTAGAAGCCCTTGTGCACCCATTCTCTCTCTCTCTCTCTCTCTCTCTCTCTCTCTCTCTCTCTCTCTCTCTCTCTCTCTCTCCTGCTCCTCTTCTCTCCCCTTGGGAATAAATAAATAAGTTCAGGGCTGGAGAGATGGCTCAGCAGTTAAGGCACTTGCCTCCAGTGCCTAAGGCCCCAGGTTCAATTCCCCAGGACCCATATAAACCAGACCCACAAGGTGGTAGCCCTGGTGCATGGTGCATTCTCTCTCTCTCTCTCTATCTCTATCTCTCTGCTTGAAAATGAATAAATAAAATATTTTTTAAAATAAAAATAAATAAATAAGGGCTGGAGAGATGGCTCAGCGGTTAAGGCACTTGCCTCCAATGCCTAAGGCCCCGTGTTCAATTTCCCAGGACCCACATAAGCCAGACCCACAAGGTGGTGGCCCTGGTGTGCTCTCTCTCTCTCTCTCTCTCTCTCTCTCTCTCTCTCTCTCATCTCTCTGCTTGAAAAATGAATAAATAATTTAAAAATAAATAAATAAAATAAATAAATAAGTTCATTAATTAAATTTAAAAAACAGCTGAGTGTGGCGATGCATGCCTTTAATCCTAGCACTTGAGGGGCAGAGGAGGTAGGAGGATCACCATGAGTTTGAGGCCACCCTGAGACTACATAGAAAAATTCCAGGTCAGGGCTGGAGAGATGGCTCAGCGGTTAAGGCACTTGCTTCCAGTGTCTAAGGCCCCGGGGTTCAATTCCCCAGGACCCACATAAGCCAGACCCACAAGGTGGTGGCCCTGGTGCACTCTCTCTCTCTCTCTCTCTCTCTCTCTCTCTCTCTCTCTCTCTCTCTCTCTCTTTCTCTCTCTCTCTGTCTATCTCTCTCTGTATCTCTCTGCTTGAAAATCTCTCTCTCTCTTTCTCTCTCTCTCTGTCTATCTCTCTCTGTATCTCTCTGCTTGAAAATGAATAAATAAAATATTTTAAAAAAAATTCCAGGTCAGCCTGAGCTAGAGCAAGACCCTACCTTGAAAAATCAAATTTAAAAAAATAATAAAATAAAAACAGGGAGGCCAGCCTGAGACTACAGAGTGCCTTCCAGGTCAGCAGGGGCCAGAGGTGGTCGAGAAAGTGGCTCAATGCATGGCTGATGTAAAGACACAGGTCTGGAGAATCAGTTGGCCAGTGGAGTTGACTTGGTTATTTATGTAACAAGGTTCCAGTGGGATATGACCAAATAGCCAATCAAGCAATCGCAGAAAAATATTTCTGAAATAATTGCCAAGGGAGGAACTCAGATCGACAATGACCTGAAATCTCAAGCATCAAACCATTCAAAGCACCACACAGGATGGATCAATCGGGGACATTTGTCAAAAGTGTGACTATGGGGCATGCAGAGAGGTACCACACATTCCCAGCTCCCGATCTAGGGCTTTCCAAGCAGGATAGTCAGACTTTCCATTGCTGGAGCAAATGGAAAATAATATAGAGGGGAAAAATATTTTTTTGTCCTGTGGTTTCAAAAGTTTTGATCCATCATGACAAGGAAAACATAAGCAGAGCCCTCACCATGGACAGGAAGCAGGGGTCAGACCAAGGGCTGTGTTTCCAAGACCTGCCCCATGGGCCTAGCTAGTAGTCTGTGCAGACCTTGAATCCGTATGTGGATACATCACTGGCTAGACCAGAGCTGTCAGGATCTACTCATTCAGGAAACACCCTCCCAGACACACCCAGAGGTGGGCTTTCCTGGTCTCCTTGGCATATTTTAATCCAACTGGCAATCAAGATTAACCCTCATGTCTTGGGCGGAAAGATTGTGAGAGCCGTGGTGGGGGAGACTATCCAGAGGCATGACACCCCTCAGTAACAACACACTTGGGCCAGGAGAACCAGGCTGAGTACTAGGCTATCCATGGTCCCTTGTCACAAGGACTGATCCAGAGGACCCACAGAAGAGGATTTCCAGCTGATTGGGGATGGGGAGGGGGAGCATTGGGGAATTGGGGATAACAACTCATTGTTTTCCCACTAAATAATGTAACTCATTATGGTCAATAAATATATATATTTAAAAAAAAGATTAACCCTCATGTCTTGTGTTTGTGGAAGTTCTCTATGTGTTCTGACCCCCAAGCTTGTCAGTCCTGTGGGGCTAGAAGTTGAGGTGGTTACCTGAGCCGGATGAGCCTCCTTGGTGTCAGAATGGAGAACTGATACATAACAGACATCCAGATTTATGCTGATTTATCAGCCTTTGGACAGACCAAAAATACCTGCTCTCAGTTTCTAGAAATGCATATCCTAATCTGGTGTGTGTGTGTGTGTGTGTGTGTGTGTGTGTGTGTGTGTGTACATACACATGGTCTAGGTTCCACCCATGAGACAAAACAAGTGACATTTGTCTTTCTGACTCATGTCACTTAATATGATGGTCTCCAGTTCCATCCATTTTCCTGCAAATGACATAATTTCTTTCTTTCAAACCTCCAGTGTATATGCAAACCACACTTCCGGTTGGACACCTACACTCATTCTATAACTTGGCTACTGTGAAAAGTACTTGAATACACCTGGGCGAGTCTCTGTGGTGTGCTGACATGGATTCATTTGGGTACATTCCCAGAAGTATAGCTAGATCATGTGGGTTCCATTTTCCGTTTGATTTTGTATGTAGTGTGTACATGCAAGTGTGTATGTATGTTCAAGTGGGTGTGTGAACACACAGATTCAGGTCCACATGTATGTGCATATGTATAGAAGCAGAGCCTCTTTTTTTAAATATTTTATTTTTTTATTTTATTTATTCATTTTCAAGCAGAGAGAGAGAGAGAATCAGGACCACCACCTTGTGGGTCTGGCCCATGTGGGTACTGGGGAATTGAACCCAGGGCCTTAGGCACTAGAGGCAAGAGCCTCAACCGCTGAGCCATCTCTCCAGCCCCAGAGCCTCTTTTTGAGGCAGAGCCTTTCATTGGCCTGAAGCTCACCAAGTAGAATAGACTGGCCGTCCAGCAAGATGCCTGTCTTCACCTCCCCCACACCATACGGAGATTATAGGTGCGCTCTCCCACACCCAGGATTTTACGTGGGTGTCTTCACACCTGTAAGGCAAGCACTTTGCTAACTGAGCCATCTCCCCTGCCTCTAAAATTTTGAGATTTTTGAAGACCTCAGTACTGATGTGCATAGTGGCCACCATAGTTCACATTCCCACCAACAGTGTGTTAAGAGTTGCTTTCGATTTCTATTTTCAATTTTAAAAGTTGCTTTGTAAACAACAACAACAAAAGATGACTCTTTTTTTTTTTGCATGGAAGTAAAGTTAACAGTATCCAGATGTCCTTGAAAGGGTTCCCTTCATACATTTTTTAAAATTTTTTAAAGGTTATATTTTTTTAAAATATATTTTATTTATTTATTTGAGAGAGGGAGGCAGAGAAAGACAGAGAGAATGGGCACAACAGGGCCTCCAGCCACTGCAAATGAACTCCAGACACATGCGCCCTCTTGTGCATCTGGCTTTACATGGGCACTGGGGAATTGAGCTCAGGTCCTTCTGCATTGCAGGCAAACGCCTTAACCGCTAAGACATCTCTTCAGCCCTTAAAGGTTATATTTTTATACCCCCTCTCCCCGGCCCCATCCCATTGAGAGCCCTCCTCAGTGGGGTTATTGGTATTCACTGTGGGCTCACGAAGGCCTCAGTCAGTCTCTGTGGGGGAGGCCCTGGACTCCTTTAGGAATATGATTAAAATTCTGGGGACTCCCCCCATACAGACACACAGTTCACAAAGACATGCAAGCAGCCCTCATGTAACAGCCTCAGGACTGAAGCCAATCAGGCCCAAGCCCTGCCTTCCAGGGAGAAATAGTCTTACAGGCCAAGTAAACAACAGCAGCGCTTGAATCCTCGTAGAGTTTTATATTTGGGGAGTTCAGGCGACAGACATGAGGCCATAAGGTACAGAGCCAAGCCGAGGATGTGGCCACCTGCAAAGGGATGAGATGGCCTTGGACTTCTGAGGCCCATGGACTGAGGAGCTCAACACCCTCCCTAAGATTTATTCTGGGTCCCCGAGATGGTCACCATCTCCTGAACCTTCTACCCTGCAGAGAGAGCTCTACTTCCTCCCCATACTCTGTCCCTGTACTGTGAGTGACCAGAGTGACTATGAATGTCTAGGTGATATTCAGGCACTCTTTTGGCTTTAAAAAGGTGGATCATGTCAAACACTTGAATAAGTGTTGTAAAAACTGTAGGCAGGGTGTGTTGAAAAGGGGTGCCCCCCACAGTCATATCGTGGAGGATCCAAATGGAACCCCGCAGAGAATGACGGGATGAACAAGGGGCCCACAGCCACAGCCATTAAATCAACACAGGATAAGCCAGTGAGACAGAAACCAACGATTTTCGACACAAAGACCCCTAAGCTCACAACCTTAAAGCAGCCTTAATACTCATCCACCACGACTCAGGGAACTATGCGGAAGAGGGGGCGGAAAGATTGTGAGAGCCGTGGTGG